>CATIWQ010255662.1:0-16771 GCA_949673415.1 Euphorbia schlechtendalii | reverse complement strand
ATTCACGTCAAAAGGGTAAAGCCTCTGAGTTCCTAGAGCTGCTTATTTTGTGCTCCTCCTTTTCTTCTTAATTTCTTTCTACATGTGAACCTAGGAATTATTTTATTTTATTGTAAATGTTGTAATTCTCTTCTTCTTCTTCTCTTATTTCTTTTTAATTTTTGTATTAGAATACCCCCACGAAGGGAATAAAATATATTCTCGGACAATAGACCTCACATTTTTCCATTCGATCATTTTCACTAATTAAATTGACCAACATACGTGTAAATAAAAATGAATTATTTTTATTTAAATTAACAACTTTAAATCGCCGATGTTTTAATTAGGCCACACGGGCCTCTCAAAATCAAATCGAACATACGTGATATATCCCCTATGCTAACCTGTGTGGATACATGTTAGATGTATGTTTAGGCTTTTACTTTTTCCTTCGGGTATTGTATTTTTTTTATGGAAAATGTAATTAATAGGGTAGCAGGCGGTTGCATCCCCCGATTTTTGAAGCCTTGTAATTTCCATTTTTCGCTTTTACTTTCCGCATTTACTTACGGTTTTGTGGATGGTTTATTTTTCCGCTTTGTGAATGATTTATTATTTCGCAATACATGGATCATGCATTTAACTCCAAAAACAACCTAAGTGCGAATATGCATAATTAAAAGAAAACGGTTTTCTGTAGATGTAATATATTGTGATCACTTAAGAAATAAGCAACTTATCCCAGACACGAATCTCTGTGTCTTGGTGGGCCGTCCCCTGGACTTTAAGCCTCACAGGACTCTAATTCCTAGAAAGAGCTAATCCAGGTGGCGACTCCACACTGAGAGATGGCGGATTCGGGTTCGAACCGATCTAAAACATTTTTGCCTTTTTCTCTTTCAACCCTTTTTCTCCCGGGTCCCTGACCCGGTGCCTGTTCTTCTTTTTCGAACATCCCGGTGGACCGCGCCTATGAATCCGTGCTGTCGACCCACCGCTCCGTGTCGCCCGCTCACACTAGGTCTATGCCAAAAATAAAAGTTGTCAAATTCATTAGAAGAATTATTAATTTGTTTGACCAAATAAATAATTAAAGAAAATAAAGAGGAAATAGGGGAAAATTACACCTTTGCGAGTGGGCCCCAAATGAACATGGGTTGTTCGAAGTGGAGCTTACGTGGCTACCCCGCGAGCTGAAAAACATAAGGGCCAGTAGCACGCGAGCAACCCCAACTTACGACATTAAGTGGGTTTGCCTTACGCAACCTACGAGGGTTAGCCCGTGGGTCACCATGACCCGCGCAGCTAACCCGTTGAGGGTGGGATGGGAATATTCCCATCCCACCTAGTGAATGAGGGGGAGTCTAACACTCCCCCTTTTCCCTATATATAGGCCTCAAGTTCCTCTTTATTTTACACACACAATTCTCTTTAGCTTAATTTTTTCTCTCTAAGTTCAACATCTCTCTCTTCGTTCATTATGCGAGATCATCCACGAGTTTCTAAAAACAAACAAAGAATTCTTTTGAAGGCTCTTTCCAAAGTGAGCCTTCTAGATTTATTTTTGGGTTAGTCTTCGAGCTGTCTATCAGTTGTTTTTTACTAACAGGTTTTTCTTGAATGAGATTTTAGTCAGTGAAGATCCATGTGGATCAATCATAGAGGCTCTCCTAGTTTGAAAGCTCATGCTAATGAAGTTCTGTCGAATTGCTCTAAGGGAACACCGTCACCAAAAGAGAGAAAGTACGCATCAACTAGTAATGCTCTAAACTTTGATGTTAGGTTTCTTTTATAAGCTTTATAAACCTAAGAGCATCTATGGAACATTTTAACCTAGATTATATCAATCATGGCATGCTTAGTAGATCCTTAGGTTAATTTTAAGTTTTGAAATTCCACCTTGCAATGTTTGCATGTTCAATTACTATTTTGATTAACAAGTAATGATAACTTGAGGTGTGTGGACCTTAATTTTTGGGTAAAAAAATGTGTTATACCCTTATGTTGCATAAATTGATGAATGAATTGATGTTTGTGTTTATTTGGAATAACCTAAATGATGAAAATGAATGAGTTGAGCATTTAACTCAATCGGGCATCGGTTCGGATGCTGATTGGGCATCGCAAATGAGTGGATATGTTATGTTGGTGTGTTCCCTAAGGCGACGTGACCTCGAGCATCTCTAAGGTTGATTAATACCGAAGAGGTATTTCATGATGCTTTTGGTTTATTTGTGATGTCATGATACTTCATGAGCACTCCAAAACTGTAACTTATAAAAGGATGACAAAAAAAATGATTTCATGATTCCTAAAGGTTTTTTGAACTCTCGTGAAGTGATGAAATGATATCCCAACCTTTGAGTGGTTGTTAAGAGAGATAAGTGTGATCTCTCAAGTGATGAGCTTGAATTAGATGAAAAGAAGTGTAATGTTGGGTTTTTAGTGTGGGTGAGGAAGTAGTGGTGATGCCTTATCAAGGTAACATTCCCATGTTACGACAACTTAAGGTTTGTGGACCTTCATTTTTGGTTAAAACAATGTGTTATACCCTTGTGTTGCGTAAATTGATGTTCATGTTTATTTGGAATATCTTATGTGATGAAAATGAATGAATTGAGCATTTGACTCAATCGGGGCGAAGGTTCGGATGCCGATTGGGCATCGCAAATGAGTGGGTATGTTATGTTGTTGTGTTCCATAAGGTGATGTAACCTCGAGCATCTTCAAGGTTGATTAATACCGAAGAGGTATTTCATGATGCTTTTGGTTTATTCATGATGTCATGATATTTCATGAGTGCTCTAAAACCTTAAACTAATAAAAGAATGATAAAAAAAATGATTTTATGAATCCTGAAGGTTTTTTGAACTCTCATGAAGTGATGAAATGATATCCCAACCTTTGGGTGAGGAGGTCAAGAGAGATCGGTGTGATCTCTCAAGGGATGAGCTTGAATGGAATAAATGGAATAATCTTGAACAAGAGGGTAAAGGGTGGTGCGCCTTACCACGATGGCATCCTTACATCACGACTAAATGAGAACTTTATTTTCAGGTAATACAATATGTTATATCCTTATGATAAATATATAAATGAATGAATGAATGAATGTTGATGTTTATTTGGTATTGCCAATGTGACAAAATGAATGAGTTGAGTACATGACTCAAGTTTGGTAGAGTTTCAAATGACCATTGGGCATCGTAAATGTTTTGATATGACATGTTGATGTATTCCCTAAGGCGACGTGACCTCGAGCATCTTTATGACTAACGAATACCATTGGGGTATATCAAGATGTTTAGGGTTTATTTGTAATGTCATTGTACTTCATGAGCTTTCTAAAACCTTAAACTAATAAAAGAATGAGTGTGTGCATAAATTATTAGTGTTTGTACAAAAGAATGTAGTTAGTGAGATATACATGGTGTGAGATGTTGTTTTATTTGCATATGTAATGGATGGATAAGCAATAAACAAATAGCACGTAGCATGCATGCAATATATAATTTCTTCCAACCATATGCTTTACGCAAAATAAAGGATTTGGCTTCTACATCTAAGCTTCGGTCATCTTAACACCACAAGGGTGTCAAGGAGTGAATCTACACGATGGACATAGAGACGTTTTAGTATACCTAAGGGAAGTTGCTATGGCGATGCTATATGAGTTCGGTCATAGGGTTGTTGATGTATAAGGTTTCATGTTACACTATGATACACTCCAAGCCTCTCCCCAAATAGGTGCGAACGAGGGAGGTACATGCGATATGGCAACAAGTGATCCACACACTAGGTATCCTCGATCCCCATGATGTCACAAGTGATACTTTCATGGCTTCAGGAAAAAATAGGGGACCTTAAGGCTAATCCATCTAATGCATATGCTTTTGTTTGAAATATTTTAAACGTGTAAAAAGCTCATTTAATGACTTATCGATATTCATCTAAGTCTTTTTAAAAATTTTAAGTTTAAAAAAGAAGAATAATCCTAGCAGAGTTGCTATTGTGAGCGGACGACGTTGTTGGACCTGTGCAGTCGCCGAGAGGCATCTGCCCCATGACATGGGGCATGGGGATTTTATGAAAAAAATGAAATGAGGAATAAAATTTTTGAAAGACTCGATGCCTAAATCTCTCACCTACTTTGTTACAGAATCGCCACCCGGATAAGCTCTTCTAGGAAATTTGGTATAGCCTAGGTTCGTTAAACCTAAACCGCACCATAGTGAAGAGATTTTGGTCCGGATGAGTTACATACTTCATCATTATTTGAGTTTTAATTGCATTCATGTCACCACCTTTAAGATATTTCGATTTGTTTCTAGTTATTTTCGATCACACACATGTGGAAAGCGATAAATAAAGTAAATACGAGGCTTCTGTCCTTAAAGGGGGTATGGTAAATAATAATACATACCATGAGGTAATATACAAATGGTCCTAAATACAAATGATCTACAAATACATTTTATTTACAATTGTGATACCCGAAGGAAAATAAAACCCTAATATACATATAACCTTAACTACCTGTATCCACAAAAGTTAGCACGAGATATACCACAACATCATGGCATAGTTAGTTAACCAAACAAGATACAATTAGTAGCATAAGTTATATTAGGGTGAATCGCGTAATAATGAATTTAAAATGAGGAATTCAGTTTTCCTGCACGCTTTTATTAGAAAATAATTTATTTTAGACTTGATTTACCAAATTTTATTATTTAAGATTTAATAATGGCATAAATGAGGTTGGTTATCAGGAAAAATTGAATTTCCCGTCATGTGGGGCTTTAAACAAGCATAAAGAGCAGGAAAATAAATAAATCAAAAATATAAAAAAGTAAGAAAATAAAACACAAAATCATTCCAAAGATTCTCCAAAAGCTTAGAATCTTACCCCTCCAACGTAAATTCGTAACTTTTTTAGAGCTTGAAATGCCGAAGAAAGAGATCTTGATGTCTTTTTGTAGTCGATTTGGTTGGAAAATGCAGAAAAGTAGATTTCTAGTGATGGATAAGGAAACCCGGAGTTAGATTTCCAGAATCTAACTCGAACCCGAAAAGGAAACGAGAGTTTTCGGAGAAAAAGCGTTGGAAAAGAGGATGAGGAGAATTTTTAACTTTTTCTCAAAAAATCTCAAATTTTATATCTCTAGAATTCTCTCTCTCTAAAAAGCTTCCCAAAGAGGTAAAGTCCAACCCCACAAAATCTAGTTTTTAGACTTATATAGTGGTTGGTAAAAATTGAAATTAAGTGAAGATTGAAGGTCATTTTTGAGAAAATAAAAAATAAAAGAAAGGCAAAAAAGGGTAAAAAATCTGGAATCAAGAGAAAGATAGTCAGGACCGGGCCTAACTACTCAGGACCGATCCAATTGGGCAGGTCAATCCCGATCCAATTTGGGCTAGTCCTGGTCCTCCAAAGGGGATGGTTTGTGTAGACACTAGCCTACTTGTGCAAGTGAGGACCGATCTAGAAGACTAGCACTGGCCTGGCTGAGGCAGGGACCGGTATCAGACCGGTCCGAAAAATCGAATCGATCCGGGCAAACTAAAAAATTTTCTTTTTATTTTCATTATTAATTTTAAAAAATTTTTAACTCGTTTTTTTAGCTTTTTATGGTTTTTAAGTTGATTTTGGCTTGGTTTTGAATTGTTTTGGCTTTCAAAAACCCCAAGGATCTCCTCCGAATGTCTCGTAACCTCAAAGCAGATCACTGGAACAAAAGAGGTAAGTGAAAATATTTCTCATCACCACTTCATTAGAATGACCAAGAATCCCGTGCTCACACCTGTAGACATTAAGTTCTATAGAGGTATTATTAGTTATCTTCTTTATTTAACAACGAGTAGGCCTGATATTCAATACTCAGCATTGTGCTTGTTATCAAGATGATTCCAGAGAATCTCACTTAGCTACTCTTAAGAGAATTTTTTGGTACTTGCAAGGATCTATTAATGCAGGTTTGTGGCATCTAAATATCTTGAATTTCACTCCAAGATGATACACTGATGTTGATTATGGAAGTGACAAGCTTGATAGGAAAAGCACAACAGGATGATATCCTTTCCTTGGAGAATGTCTTGTCTCATGGTACAACCAGAAGCAAACTTCTATCATGCTGAGTACAATAGAACCATAGTACATGTCAGCAAGAAGTTGTGTAGCACAACTACTATAGATTAAGCAACAACTTAAAGATTATGGTATAAATTCTAAATGCCTTGAAGTTATGTATGATAACAAGCGTAATATACCTATTCAAAATCCAATTTAACATGTCAAGATGAAGCATGTAAATATTAGACATCACTTTATAATGGATCTTGTACTAAGAGGAGATGTCAAGAATATGTTCCATTGAAGGAGTAGGGCGCAAACGTTTTTACTAAACCTTTAACAAAGGAGCAGTTCAACACTCTCAAGGAGCTTACAAGCATGATGAATATAATTTGAAGAAAATCTCAAGAAAATGGCTAGGCTTCTCAAGATATATCAAATTGGTGTTGTCTTAATTGAGGTAACACGTATTCACTCAGCTTGGTAAATCTATTAGTTTAAGTTCTCATGGTAAAATTAAAATCTCACCTTTTGAAGATTTTTAAATTTAAACTATTTTAACTAAAATACATTGTTTTACTAAGTCGATTAATATGTTGTTCAATATCACCATTCACTTTGCTTGACGAGTTTGTAAAAGGAGGACCTAGGCTGGAGAGAGATTTACACTTGTGATAAAATTACAAACATTTATTTCTCAAAATCCCTAATTTCTTTCTCTCAAATCTTTCTACTCAAAATCAACTACAATGGTGTCTACGCATAATGAAGGAGGATCGTACTTTGAATGAGTTCTAGTTTGTGCGTAGAGACAAATTCCAAAGGAATATGTTCATCAACAGGGTTGGCATGATAGAGAAAATGATTTTTCCTCAAGGAGCCATCTTTACCCCAACCAAATGAAGTATAGATGAGAAGCAGTTTGGATAAGTATATGAGGTTGACTTTAACAACATCTTGAATAATGATTTCTTGAAGAGGGTTATCAAGGAGAAAAATCTTAGGAACTTCCTTTACCTTAAGGATCCTGCTATCAAATATATCATGGAGAGTTTATACACTAGTTTATATTCTACTGAGGGATTTTAGGATATATTAGCAATATAACTTGAAGGAAAGCCCTATTTGGTGTCAGCCAAGCTGATTGGAAACATTTAAGGATGTACACCAAGGGAATAAAGTTGAGGAAAAATGGTAATGAAGAGCATGTAGGTATTCCGGAGGATTGGGAGCTTCCCATTGATTAAGTATTTTAGAAGATCATGGGCATTAGGGATATATGTCATTGAGAGCAAACGCTTTCCATGAGCTTTTGGTTAAGTATTTGTTGCCTAAGACAAGCTCCTTATCAAGTTGGTACAAAATTGAGTGGTGCATTATCTACCACATGGTGATGGGAAAGCAGCTAAACTAGTCGGTGCTGATCTTCCACCACTTCACCAAAGTCACCACCATGTTTCATTATGGTTATCCAATCACTACAATAGTGAAGGCTCTGAAAATTAATGTGGAAGGATATGAGCAAGAGGTAATTGCATCTTGCCAGTAAGGAAAATCTTTGACCTAGGGCATTTCAAATCCCTCCAATAATCAATGGTCCATTTTGAATATACCAAGATTCGGAATGTCAAATCAAAGAAGGCTAAAGTTCAGCTATCTATTGTGCTAGAAGATGTTTTAAAGGAGGACATAGACTCCAAGATAGATGAGGAAGAAGAGGTTGAGTAGGAAACTGAGCATGAATTCCCATTAAGGAATTTTTTTAAGAGAGCAAAAGTTGCAGTTAGTCCAACAGCTAAGAAAGCAAAGAAGGAAGCCATCCCAGTACAACAAAAGAAAGTAAAAGTCCCTACTAAGGGGGAGCCTAAGAAGAGGAGTACCCCTAATAGATCTAAGAGAAATCTCAAGCTTATGGAGAGTGAGGATGGCATTGAAGAGATTAGCTAGTATAAGTTTGACAAATATTCTGTTGCTAACTCTAATGCTCAATCAAAGGAGAAAACTCCAGAATCCACTCATCAAGCTGAGTTTCCTAGAGGTTGATTCATCCTTGGATCAAATAAACATACCACAAGTACAAAAATCCCCTTCCCCCACACCTACACCTTCCATCTATACTTCTATCTCAATTCTTTCCCTGTAAAAGACCAAACCTTCTTCACAACCATAAAATTCTCAAACATCCATTCCATCTCCTACATAAAAGTCTACACAACATCATTTTATCTCTGAACCAATTATTTCTCCACCTTCTTAACCTAAATAAAAATAAGACCAATTAATTATTCCACTAACTACCACTTCTCAACCTACCCTTTCTTCAAACCAAACTACTACCCCCTCACTTCCTTTAATTAGGAAAGTTCCTCATATTGAGAATTATGCTCAAGAGGAAACACTAATAGTTATAAGTGGTGCTGTGGCAAATTATACAACCAAGAAAGAAACCCTTACCAGCAGTGTTAAGGTCTTACAAGATTGTGATGATTTGTCTATCTTGGTAAAGATAATAGATATTGCAAGGACAAATACACTTCTCTCAAGTTTAATGTTTAGTTAGATGCAACAATAATCCAAGTGCTACTTGTTGAAGAATTGGCGGCTTCTGCCTAGAAGAAAAAGGTTGTTATGCCTAAATTTGAAGAGTACATGAGCATTCTTGTGAAATCAATATATTTTGAGGAATTTGAGCACATCCAAGGGATCTTGTTGACTATAAGGGGTTAACCTGCTAAAGACAATGCCAAAAGCTTAGTGGACAAGATGGCTATTATCTTAAACGGACTAACTACTTTACAACTCAAAGTAATTCAGCTATCTTGGCTATTCTAACCTCAAACATCATTATCAATACTGTGGTAGGAAGAGTGAAGGGGAGCATTGATAATACAACTATGCAACTGAGCAATATCCATTATGTGCTTGTTGATCAAGTGACTCTATTTCATAAGTTCTGGAAAGAGCAAGCTACTATCAACAGTAGCACAAACAAACTCCTTAAACATTTGTCAGATAAGATAGATACAACCGTAGATGTTCAACACAACATGATGAGCACTATGGAGAAAATGTCCACTTTGATGCTAAAGTACGATGAAGAGGTGGATGTTGTGATCAAGAAAGAAGACAAGCTTACTCTAGACTTAGTAGTGATGGATCAAAAGCTTAATACTACATGTGGTATGATCAAGTCTAACATTGAGGAGACTGCCAAGGATTCACAAAAGATGGTAATTTCTGCTATGTGCAACCTCTTTCCTGAATCAAGTTCATCAATAGAACTAGAGAATGGGTTTATTGTACATAAGAAGCTTAATGTTCTAATGGAGAAAATCAACATGATGCAAGAAAACATCAAAGAGCTCATGGATATTGGGTTGGAAGATGCTAAAGTTATATATTACTCATCAAGGAACCTATAGGTAAGACCCTAAGGATCATTGATATAAAGACCCAATTGAAGATTGCTCTGTCAACATGAGACTTTCGTGGACTACTACAATGCTTTCAATGGTTTTCTTGCCAAGGTTTTGACTTTATAACACACCTCACCAGATTCCACTATTTACTACTAAGTGAGCTTAAGTGCCAAGATGTCTTATCCTCTCCTTCTAGAGATCAACTGGAGCTTCAAATTGATCCGGTGATTACTAGGAAGTAGGAGATTTTCTCTCAAGCCTTGGAATCAAATTAATCAATTGATGATGGAATAACTAACAAAGGGGGAGAATGTAGTAGAGGATACGTGTAACAAGCACAACATTAAAAGTCTTCTATCTCAGTAAGACCTCAACATTTGCCTCAACAGTAGTATTAGGGAACACAACCTAGACCACCACCATCATCATAGTAATAATAATTCTTAGAAAATTTTGTATTAGGCTTTAATGTATCAGCTTAGTATAGAACACCTATAGTGTACTTAGTAACTTTATCAATGAAATATTATAATATTTACTCTAAATTAAGAACTTCTTAACTTTTATATGTTATTGATTTCTTGCAAAACTTGAGCCTTGTAGGAATTAATATAAACAGCAATTAGAAAAGTTGATTAAGACAAGTCCCAAGTTCAAAGGAAATCCCACTTAGTATGGGGGAGTTTATATTGATTGAAGGAAGTCCACTCACCATGGGGGAGTCTATGTTGACTTAACGAAGTTCACTCAACATGGAGGAGTCTTACATCATGAATCAGGTATTGTATATCATTAAACTTTTACTAAGCTAATTTCCGCTACTACCTAATTTATTATTTGTTCTAAAATGGGGATATTGTTGAACCTAACTTATATATACTTAACAATACTTGAGTTTTGGAAATAACAAACTAATTAGGATAGTAAAATTAATTAGGTACTAAGTATACATTTTAATTAAGTGGTCAGCTTGAGTTTGTTTTGTGATAAACAACTCAACTTGGCATAGGCTTGGTTAAGTTATGGCTTAGGGTTGCGGAGAGTTATAGTGTTGTGCTACGTATTAGCGGTAAAGCAACTCAACTTCAAATTTTTAAGTGATATATCTTAGCTCAAGCTAAGTACCTTTATGAAATTCTGAGTAGTATGACGATGTTACCTTTAATGTGTTATGTGAAAGCATAATATTCTAGTTTGATGCATTTCAGGTTTCAAAAAGGATTTGCTGCAGAATACAAAGGAATATTCAAGTGGTCTAACCAGTTAAAAGGTGTTAGTAAAAATGTTGGCGTGTAGTCACTAAAGTCCAAGACCAAAAGGTATCAACTGATAAGTGCTATATTTCTAGCATTGTGGTACCACTACAAAGTCAACAAGAGATTCAATCACAAAGTTCTACGTTGCATTTCACGCCCTCTTTACCAGAAGATAAGCATTGAGGAATCAAAACTTGACAACAAATTAATCAACAGATTAATATCATGGCTCAATGGAAAAAATCGATATCTCTAAACATCTTTAATTTATCTCAAACGGGAAAAAAACTAAATTAGTGAAGAGAAGAGTTTTTGAAGCTCAAGTCAAGACAAGAAGTTGCAACGGCTACTTTCAGGAATCTACAACTATAAATAGAAACTAAAGTAGATGCTTATAACTTCATGAATCACCTGAATTTTTAAAGAGTTGAAAATCTGTTCAAGCAATCACAACTTTCAAAATTCCTCAAGCAAATCTCAAAGAAAAGAAATCATTCCTATTTTGTTTCTAATAGAGAGAATCAAATAGACATAGATTTATCTAAGTCATCAATTCTAAAAGAACCAATGTTCTTATAAGTTGAGTTTTTGTTCTAGCATTTAGGTTCTAAATTGAGTAATTGCAATTTGAGAAGGGTACTCAAACTATATAGAGAGGTAGGTAGCTTGGAAGGTACTCGTTGTAATCCATCTACCCACTATCAAAGGCTTCTCTGCCTAATTAAAAGAGTTGGCACTAGTGGAATTTAAGCTTGGAAAGGAATCCGAAGTTTAAAGGTAGGCTAGGGGCTGAACCAGGATAAATTTTTAGGTTTAAAATTTCCTTCACTCTATCTTTATCATTTGTTAGCTATCGCTTAGCATAAGCATCATTCTTCCTTATTTATATTTTACTTGAAAAACCAACCTGAGCTGAGTAAGTTTTTACTCAGTACAGCTTGTGACCAAACCAAAGTCAATTTGAGCTGAGTGGTTTGCATTGTTTATTTATCACAGTTTGCGCACAACATATTTACACTCAACATACATTAAAATAACTTGGAAAAGAATTTTAAAATCTAAAGTTAACAAGTTAATCGGCATTCCCCCCCTCTAGCCAATTCTATAAGCTATCAAGGACCAACGGAAATGAATATGAAGTAGTCGTTGTAATTTATCACCTTGACTTTATCTTCAAATTCTCTTCTCTTTAGGTCTTCATTTTCTTCCCTTTGTGAGATAGGTTTGAATCCGTTTAGAGACATCGAATCTATTCGTTATAGCGTGATATTAATCCGTTGATTAATTTCTCATTAAGTATTTGTTCTTGAAGCTAGTTTGTCTATGAGAGAGAACATGAGATACCACATGGATTTTCTTGATTGACTTGAAATCCTGATGCTCCAAATATGCATGGCATTTTTGAAATGCAGTGAGTTGTAGATTCTTAGACGTTTGTGACAACAGGTCAACATTCCATAATGACACTTTTTTTCCCTTTGGGACCACTTGAATATTCCTTTATTTCAATGCCAAATCCTTTTTTAAACTAGAAAGGCATTAAACTGGAATATTTTGTTTGACATAATAAGTTAAAGGCTTAATTAAATAACTTATGCTGAGTTATATTCAAATAAATCCTGATGCTGAGCTATTTTGCTTTTCATTACAACACAACAAAACAAATAAATACATCCTAAGTCATAACTTAATTAAAAGCTTAAGACAACTTGCTGAGTTAGTTTCTCTTAACTAATTTCAAGCTAAGAGCTTAATTAAGAGTCTACTTAGTACCTAATTAATTTTGTTATCCTAATCAGTTTGTTATTTTAAAACTCAAGATACTATGAAGTATTATGAAGTTGGGTTCAATAATCTCCCCCATTTTGGAATAGATTACAAACTAAAATAGTAGCAGAATTTTAACTTAGTAAGAATTTATTGAGATGAAATACCCGGTAGTGTAAAAGACTCCATCATGTTATGTGATCTCCTTACAATCAGTAAGAAGCTCCCTCATACGAAGTGAACTCTTCTTTTGATTGGGACTTGTCTTAATAAGATTCTCCTTTTGTTTAGTCTTAATTATGTCCTTCAAAACTAAGTTAAGCAAGTAACAATATATAATAAGATAAGAAGCTCTTAAGTTTGAAAATTTGTAATATTCATATATAACTCAGCAAGTATACAAAGAGTGTCTTATACTAAGATTTTACATAAGACCCTATTACAGCAAATGTTATTACAACCATAACTAGCTATCTCTTTTTTATCTTGAGTTTTGATTCTACTGTTGCTGTTACTTTTTTTGGTGTTTTTGTTTTTGTTGTTGTTGTTGTTGTTGTTTCTTTTTCTGTTGCAGGTTGGGAGCGCAATCTTGAAAAATTAGCTTTTTGCTAAGCTGCTACTGCTACTTTCTGCCCCTTTATAATCTGTTCTTACAATAACTGATTAAGACCGATGTTGAAGGAGTCTAAAGCTTCAGTAAAAAGCTCATGCTTCCTAATATTTGTTGAACCCAAGATAATAATACTTCATAGTATTTAAGTTTTGGAAATAACAAATTACTTAGGATAGTGAAATTAATTGGATACTAAGTAGACTCTTAAATAAGTATGTTTAACTTGAGTTTGTTTTGCATTAACTTAATTAAGTTATGACTTAGAGTAGGAAAAGCTAAGTAGCTTTACACTACATAGCTTATGCGATATAACTCAACTTGTGCTGATTAGTTTCTTACTTAGTAAAAACTGAGTACTTTGAGACACTAACGTTATATATGACACTTATGCATTTAACTTTTTCAATGAAGACAAAATATATGTTTGTTGCTTTTCAGGTAAAATGCGCTAAAACAAAAAGCATATTTATGTGGTCCTCACTACCAAAAGAAGTCAGTATGGGATGTTGGAATTAGCTCACTAGCATCCTAGTCAAAAAAGGTATCTTTTGAAATGCACCATTCTCTAATGTCTCTGCACCATCTACAACATCATCAAAAGTAAACAACTTCAAAACTCCATGTTACATCTCACGTGCCTCTCTCAAACGAATTTGATTAACTATAAAAGAGTCTTTGACTAGAGATAAAGACTAACGGATTAATCTTGCACCTCAACATTCAAAATCACTATCTCTAAACGTCCCCAAATCTATTTCAAATGGTTAGTTAAAAGTTGTGAAGAGAAGAGATTATGAAGATCAAGTCTAGATGAGAAGTTTACAATGGCTAGTTCCAGTCAATCTTTAGCTTCTTAGGAACTCTTTTCCTTGGTACCTCTGTCTTCTTTGCCATAGGGATGGCTCCCTTGGCTTTCTTCCCTACCGGGCTCTTTCTAGCTTGTTTCACCTTCTTTAAATGTTCTCCAATGGGAATGTCATCTTCTGACTTAGGTTTAGGCTCTCTGAATTAAATAAGACTCTTCAAACTCTAAATCCTAAACATCCTCTTTAACATTCAAAGGGAATTTTGTAGGAATGATCTTCACCTTCTTGGACTTCAAGTCCTTTAACTTATTATACCCTATATGAAGAGTGGAGCAATGCAACCTTAACATATGCTCCATGTTTATTATCTTCTTCATTGGAACGTATCAATATCCTCTAGCCCTCTCATATCTGACAATGTTGATTCCCAACACCCTTACAATAGCAATAAATAGGTATCCACAATGGTACATTTTTGTCACCATGGTGAGGTGATTTAGGATCATCACAGGCCAATTGAGCTAATTCACCTCCACCGTACGATAGATGACATACATCTCAAACGTGGTGTAGTTTGAAAGTGACCACGTGGGTAACAAAAGCTCATGGCAAGATTTTTCCCTCCAAGACATACTACGAGACTTTATCTTGCCAAATCCATAATTTGCTAGCAATTCAAAAGAATCAGGGACTGCAACTATTTCTTCAACTCTAAACTTCCTTAGCTCAGTACCCTTGCAAATCATCCCTAGGATATTTCCTTCATTGAGACCATCAGTGGCTTCTTCTATGACTCTACAATGAGAAGGTCAGGGTGACCTTGATTAGTGGACATGCTAGTATAAAACTTATGCATGATCTCCTTAATAGATGATCCTTCTAGAGAGAAGAACACTATAAGATTTTTCTTTAAGATATCTTTTGTAGGGTGAACAGGTATTCTTTGAGAGATGTTTGATCAACATTACTTTAAGCCTTCATTTGAATTTGAGAGATTTTGAAATAACTTTGAATCTTTGAGAATTAGGGATTTTATGGAAGAAAGCAATTAAAATTCTTGCAAGCATGAATCTCTTTCTCCAGCCTAAGTCTTTCTTTTATAGTTCTTCAAATCTGCAATAACTAAATTGTCTCTTCCACATACTTAGTAAAATGGTTTTGGTCGTACTGGTTAAAATTTAAATTCTCTTTTATTTAAAGGGAAATTAAAATACCACGAGAAACAAAACAACTTAAGTTACCCAAGCTAAGTGAATATGTGTAACCTCAGTTACTCACATAGCTTTGATATCTGCTTTTGACGCTTAGCAAAATTTTTGAAATTTTTTACAAAATGGCTTTGCCATGCCAATTATCTCTCTTAGAGTGTTGAACTTCTCCTCTGCAATTGGCTTTGTAAATATGTCAGCATGCTACTCTTCTAAAGGAACATACTCTAATTTGACATCTCCTCTTAGCACATGATCCCTTATGAAGAGATGTTTAATATTCACATGCTTCATCCTGCCATGCTGAATTGGATTTTTGGATAGGTCTGTAGCTTTTTATTATCAAACAAAACTTCAAGACATTTAAACTATATTCCATAATCTTACATTTGCTGTTTAATCCATAGTAGTTATGCAACACAACTTATTACTACCATGTACTCTGCTTCTGCAGTGCTGAGAGCAACTTCTTGCTTCTTGTTGTATCATGAAACAAGACATTCTCCAAGGAAATGACATCCACCTATGATGCTTTTCCTGTCAAGCTTGTCTCTCCCATAGTTAGCATTTGTGTATCCTCTAAGTGTTAAAATTATGCTATTTAGATATCACATTCTTGCATTAATAGATCCTTGAATATACCAGATAATTCTCTTAATAGTTACACTATGCCATAGATGGCCTGTCGCAACAACGAAAAAATGTTGCCTAAAGTGCCTAAAGTGTTGTAAAAGCACTTGTCGCAACACTTTTAGTCGTTGGTAATGCTTCCCTTGCGAAAAGTCGTTTTCGCAACACATTTTCTTTTTTTCTCAAACACTAAGAAATGTGTTGTGACAAGTGACTTTTCGCAACACTTTTTTAGTACTTGCAACACCTTTTGTTGTGTTGCAAAAAATACCCATCGTCATCAACATTAACGTCCATTAGTTTTTTTCGTAACACTTTCGTTGTTTTTTCACAACACTTTTCTTATAAGACTTTTAACATATTTGCAACACCATGTCCAGTTTTCGCAACACTTTTTGAAAAACACTTATGTCACATTTGAAACACTTTTTGTGCTTATTGCAACACATTTGTAAAACACTTAATTGATGTCATAATTCAAAAAAAATTAAAATTCATTTTTTTATTTAATTCATAATATTTAACTGTATAAAAATTCAAACGAGGACAAAAAATACATAATACTATACAAACTAAAAATAACACTACTAAAAGTATATATGTTTATAATTTACAGAATGGCTGCTGACTTCACTATCCGAGCTGGTGTTCACAGAAATGCAACCGAAAAAGTTAAGGGTATCTCATAAACGATCAAAAACCATTGCATCAGATCCATGAGCTTGCACCTATAAAAAATGTATGAGCAGAATTTTAATTAAGCAAACATTGTAAAATAGACTAAAAGTAGCCCATGACTTGTCTTTTCCCTAGCAATGAATGACAAGCAAAGCATAGCAATGAAATTCTTAAAGCCTTCACAAATGGAACCGTTCTTTAACTAATATACTTTGGTAATAAAATAAATTGATAAAGAATAAAATAAAAGCAGACATAGTATTAGTATCTAAATCCTAAAGAGTATAGATCACATATCAAGATTTATTACCTGGTCAAGCATTGCAGCTTCTGCATTGA
>CATIWQ010255639.1:0-28832 GCA_949673415.1 Euphorbia schlechtendalii | reverse complement strand
ATTTGTTATAAGTCTGACTTTCAACAACTACTATCAATATAATAGTAGTTGGAAACACCGTTGAATTCGATCAGGTAAAGGAATATGTGTTTGTTTTTGGCAGAATGCATTTGGTACTAATGGAGATTGAATTGATAACCTGCATAAAAAGGCCCAATAGACTTGAATTGGAGTGAGAACTATACACAAATTAAATAATTAAGATTAGATATGCACTAATTGTGACTATAATCTGATCTTATAGTCGGATATGATCTTTATATTATTGTTATACCAACTTGTGGATTACTGATAACTTATGTGTCACATGTAATTTAGTCCAAATATCATAAGCCTATTTTCTCGGTTTCGCAATTGTAATCCAAGAACTATAATCAGTGTAGAATTTCTATCCCAAGAGTCTAAAATTTTGTTTTAAATAAAAAGATTTTCTTACCTGCTTTTTATAGGACAATGGCCGGGCTTAGATCAAAACAGTATTAAATTAGTATAATTTGTAGCTGAGTTGAATATTAATATAACTTTTTGTTTACAAGTAGATGTGTGTATATATATTTTGTGGACTTGAAAGATAGTGAAATATAAATTCTAAAGGATAGAAAAATAGTATTGACTTTTGGCTAAATAAAAGAGGCATGGCATAGTAGTAAGAAAAAATAAATGTTGGTTATTAAGGAATGAAATGTATTACAGCAAGAAAGACAAATTGTTATTATTCATTCTATTTAGAAAATGACACATCAGTCCCATCTCATTTATAATACTATTTATCTTTTCTTTTCATTCTCTCTTATCTGTTTTTCATTTTTTCTCTCATTTCTACCATGTCTCATCTTCTTCTTCATCTAAAACTTCTGCTTCTAACCATGACTTATGAATGCCTCTATCTACTACCTATGTTTTAGTGTTGGCTATGGCTATATCCCTCTTGATCCAATTTGTTGCTCCATAGATGGAGCGTATCTTGCGGGCGACGCTTCTTCAGGAAATGCTTATACATGGGAGGTAAATAGCTAAATATCTCATTTTATCAAATGGGGCCAAGAAAATTATCTATTTGTCCCCGTTTGAATTAAAGAATAAAACTAAAGTTTGAGTCCAAGTTATTCTCAAATCTCAATAATTGAATGAGTTTGAGAGTATATAAATATATATTTTTTTGATTTAAGCTCACCTTTTCTTCACTCAAGGGAAGGTCAAACTAATATTTAATCCATTGGAAACATGTTAACTTTTTTGGTTCTCAAGGAAAAAAAGAATTGTTTTGTTTTTTACAGGCCTAGAATTTGGAAAGCTTCATTGGATTGAACATCATTATGCTAGTATTACATAACCTCGTCTGATATATATATGATTGCTCAATCTTTTTCACTTGGTGATCCATGCTAATTAGTTTTCTTGTTTTAGATGGATATATACTGATCTAAACATTATCAATACATTAGGTTATAATAGAGTTAATAAATGTAGATTGTTATTGGAGGATTGTTGAAAACATGGCATGCCCATCAAACTACTTTGAAGTGCATTGTATTTTCTTATGATGACTCTTTTCTTATTAGTTATTTGTGGCTCTGATGATCTGATTTGTTATTCTTCTTAATACTAATTCCATGAAAGTCTGCTAGATGTGGAGAACTTTGAAATCTCATCTTCATTGTTACGCTATTCAATAGAGCATGAGTAATCTATAAGTGGCCAGTTAAATGTGTTTGGCAGTTCAAATTCAACTTTATATCAACCACCCTTGATGCCACTTTCAATTCCTATTCGTTGGAAGTAGAGATGGAAAAATATTTGTTTGCAAGATTAATGTTGGATTGATGGATGATCCTTTTGGAGTTTTACAAGATCAACTGGTTATACTAAAAGGACAAAAGTAATGTCTAATGTATGGTGATGCATTGAATAATTTTTTATATTTAATGAAAAAAGTACTATACTTTACAATCCTACGTCTTAGCAAAATCAAATTACTCACTTAATATGTGATTATTTTCTTCATAGTTTAACGTATAACGAGTTATTTTCCTTAACAAATGCAATGTTGTTTTCGTTGGAGAAATATTAGGTATTGTTTGTCTAGTGAAATTGTCATCTCAATATATATCAGTTAAACTGAATAAATCTCTGATTTTGTTGTTGCAGGACATGGATCCTACTTTTCCAGGAACTTGTGAATATAGACTTCTAGCGGTATGTTAGACTTATTTTAGGGAAAATTTTCAAATTTTTCTCCTATATTTATTCTATTACTTTTTTCAGTGAAGGGGCAATGGATTTTTCTCTGTTATTATTATTATTATTCATTATGAATTCATGCCTATGTTATGCGTGCTATGTAGTTCCTTTCATGTAGTTATTCTTCATGTAAAAAACAATTGTCTGTTACCAAAGGTTTTTTGTATTTTCTGTAAATTAAAATAAAGTTCCTTGAAGCTCTTTTTATACATTGGTGACCATGAAACTAATTTTAATTTATTTTTTCGTGGAAATTTACAGTGAAGGTGCATTATTGCTGGACAATTTTTTGGCTTAAAATATGTGGAAGGTGCATTATTTTTACCAATATTTAATAAAATATAACTTTCTCAGTTTTAAGTAAAATATAACTAGCTCATTTTTTGTCTGCTTGCCAAATCATGGGTATCACCAACAGTGGTCTCAACTTCAGGGAGTTAGAGCTTAATAATGAAGAATTAATCAAAATTCAACTCGAACTCACATATGACTGAAGACTAGTTCATGTACAAGTAGGTTTTCTGATTACTTTGCTAAGGGAATACCTTTTGTTTAGCTTACTCTACTAAGGGAATTCCTTTAGTTCTGACTGCAATAGATTCTTTCAGTAATGGCTATGACTTCTTTGAGATGCCAAGGGAGGCTACACCTTCTCTGATCTCTCCTCAACCCACCCCTATATTCCAATCATTGGTTATACTCGAGTACGATCCCTTCCTTTCTTTATTATTATTATTATGGCCTTTGGCTTTCTTATATTGTTTATATTTCTTATTGTTTATCCCTTTGTGATTTGCTGGGAGTAAATTCATTGGTTTTAATTTTCATAAGATTCCTAAGTTGAGTGAATGGCATGCTTCATTGATTTTGTATCACAACTTGATTTCTCGAGAGACTAAAGTCATATGTTGTTGTGGTTAGCTTGAAATGCTTCTTGATTAAACTTGTTAGCTATATTTATTTGTGATAACAATGTGTATTAATGCATATTGTTTATGCATGTATGTGTTAGAAAGAAGTGGGTGATGCATACGATTAGTTGTTTCAATGTTTAGGGCTCTGTTATGACTTTTGTATGTGTTTGTTTTGGAAAAAATTAACAAGAATTGTACATTATAACAATTGATTGATCATTGATAGGTGATACTGGGTGCGCTTATCTCATGAACTATGCTTTGATTTTATAATTATAAACAAAATTTGCATTATAAAGTTTCAATTTTGATCACTTTATTAATAAAAAATATGGCCAAAAATATCTCATGCCAATTTCTATGATATTTTATTGCTCAAAATATAAATAAAAAGCATAGATCGGCAGTTGTACACATTGAAATAATTTGCATTAGTTTTGTGTTGTATGCCTTGATATATTTGGCATTTCATGCCGCCCTATTTTGTTTTGTGATTTTTCCTTGATATAAACATCTTCAATGAAATATTTTATATTGTTTTAGTCATTGTTTATCCAAATCAGCAATATCCATGCATTGTCCACTCTTGTAGTGATTCTGGCATTGGTATGACACATCGGGAATTAATTGACTGTCTTGGCACAGTTACGCAAAGTGGAACTACTAAATTTCTGAAGGCATTGAAGGTCAACCATCTTTAACTATTTTATTGTTGGTTCAAGTCCTTTTGTTTGGGTTACTTGATGGACTTAAAAGTCCTATGTTCTCTAATAGGATAGCAAGGATGCTGGTGATGACAACAATTTAATTGGTCAATTTGGTATAGAACTCTGCCTCACTTCTCTAACGATTCCAAGTTCCTACCCGGAGAAAGACTTAGGAAACAACAAAAGTAGTTGCTTATGAATATGATAAGAGCAATTTTTCACACACATGACGAGTAGTTTAAAGTTCAGATGTGTAAAGATCGATTTGAGAATATTTTGGAAACACTATATACTTCTAGTAGTGTTATTTTTAGTTTGTATAGTAATATGTACTTTTTAGTTCTTGTTCGAATTTTTATACAATTGAATATTATGCATTATGAATTAATTTAAAAAAATAAATTTCAATGTTTTTGAATTATGACAACAATTAAGTGTTTCACAAATGTATTGCAATAAGCGCAAAAAGTGTTTCAAATGCGACATAATTGTTTTCAAAAACGTGTTGCGAAAACTAGACATGGTGTTGCATATATGCTAAAAGTGTTATAATAAAAGTGTTGCACAAAAATAATAAAAGTGTTATGAAAAAAACTAACGAACGTTAACATTGAAGGCGACGAGTATTTTTTGCAACACAACAGAAGGCGTTGCAAGTACTAAAAAAGTGTTGCAAAAAGTTACTTGTCGCAACACATTTCTTAGTGTTGCAAAAAAAATAAATGTGTTGCGAAAATGACTTTTCGAAAGGGAAGCATCACCAATGACTTTTTCATGGAAAAGTGTTACGACAAGTGCTTTCACAACACTTTTGGCACTTTAAGCAACATTTTTTCATTGTTGCGACAGAACATCTATGGCGTAGTGTATGTGACGTTGCATTCACTTTAGGGAATGCAATACTTCTAGTGGGATGTAATTCATGATTTTTCAATATAAGCTGATTATTTTATTCTACAATAAGGACATAAATTAGGTCAATATTTTTGTAGCCTTTTTCTCTATACTGGTGTTGTAAGACCATATTATTTGAATGAAAAGTAGAGAAAGTTTTCTCTAATAGGTCTTCATCAGTGATTTTTTCACCACATAATTTCAATGTGATTGTTATTTTAAAAACAAATCGCTCACATTCTTCTGATCTTGTAAGTGTAAAAACATCCACTCATAACTAGCTTTTGGTAAGGAAACCAACTTTAGGTGGTCATATATGCCCTTTAAATCATTCCAAAGAAATGCAGGATCTTTGATTATCAAATATTCCTTTTTCAAAGCCTCGTTAAGATGACGGAAAAGAAATATCATGACCTTTACCTTTTCTTGTAGAGTAGCATCATTTTCTTCTCTTATTTGTTTTTTTAGGACCCATGGAATCCAAATGAATTTTCACATCTAGCACCAATGAAAGGTAATTACTCCTATAAATATAAAGTGCTACAAATTCAATGTTTGCAAGTTTTGACATATCTATAACACCAAGAGAATATTAATAGAACAAAGATTAAAAAAATTGTATAAAATATTATCAATACCTTACTTTAAGATAAATTTCTATAGTGATCTCATATGAACTAGTTGTTGGAGAAAACTCATGCTAATAACATATTAGAAATTAAAATGGTATGAAAGAATACAAATAGAATATTGAAAATCTAGATAGAATGAAAGTATTAATATCAATATTTCTCGAATATAAGTTATGAACAACAAGTCCATATTCATAGACTATTACAAGAAAATGTAGAGATTTGAGTTACATAATTGATTGTGAAGGTTATGGACATCAATACAAATAAGTTACATGTAACATTTCCATAACTACATGTACCATCTCCATTTTACTAATGACATAAAATTTTAACATATGCAAATATGGATATAGTTTTATTAATAATATTATAACAAACAAAGTGGTCTAAAGGTTTATTTAAAAAAATTCTAGTTTTGAAGATAAAATAATAAAAAACAAAATAGTCTAAAGACTCATATTTAAAGGCGCAAGTCCTTGAGCTTTGTATATACTACATAGACATTCTACGGATAATAGCAATTACCCGAATCCTTTTTTAGGAGAGGAGTCTATAGCCCATGTTTTCTTTGATTTCTTTCTTCTTAGACAAGTTTGGGAATTCTTTGACAATAAGAGTTTGCTACCCCAACATGTTTCAACAATTGATTTGCTTGATTATTAGGTTAGATGTAAATCTGAATTTTTTACAAGAAGTTTGTTATCTTCTTTGTTTTATTTAGAATGCTATAAATAAGCTTATTTTTCAAGTATCATCCCCAAACTCATTCAATTGTCAGGTTTGAGGCTGCTATAGCTTCTCATCCATCTTCGCTTGTCTTCATTTTGGGTAATCTGAGTGCATCGAGAAAAACTTAAGTTACATGTGTGGATGTTGCTGTTGAATGAGTTGTTGACATAGTTAGAAAACTTGGTGGAGTTGTTTCTTTGCTTGTTTCAATGTTTGATATGCAATCGAGATCAGGCTGGGTTCCGTCTCACATGCTGCTTCTTAAGTGAAATTGTGATGTAACCATCTTTGACAATGGAAACTGTTGATAAGAACATAAATGATTTGAAGATGAAAGGTAAAGAGTTGTGTGGAGTTTGTTCATGCATTGTCAAGATCATGAATGTATCTATTATGGTTCATGGATTTGGTTGGTTCATAAATTTAATTGATACATGTATTTTGTTTATGAGTTATATTGTTTTTTAGAGTTGATTTATCATGAAAAGTCACTTAGCTTAGTATAAATAGCATAATTATTTGGAGTTTTACATAACAAAAAAAAAACCACAAAATAAAAAGGGGAGTCTATATTACAAAGTAAAGTTTTCTAAATTGCCTATTTTATTCAAGTGTTAGTTTTCAAGCTGGTATTGGAGTCAATGGCGAATATATTGGGACGGTTACCATTGCTTCGATATTGGATAATTCAAATGAAAACTGTTCTCGGATCTCAAGATGCTTGGGAAATAGTTGAGATTGATTATGTAGAACCAAAATCTACCGATGCATATTCGGCAGATCAACTCAAGACATTGAAAGAAACGTGATAGAAGGATAAAAAATGACATTGTATATGTTGTTCTGAGCTGTTGATAAATCAGGTTTTGAAAAGATTGCGACCACAAGAATTTCAAAAGAAGCGTGGGACATCTTGATGAGTGCGTATAGAGAAGTTGATCAAGTTAAGAAAGTTCTCTTGCAAACTCTTCACGAAGAACGAAAAGGTATGAAGATGAAAGAGTCAAAAAGTGTATTTGACTATGTCACTCATGTTTAGACTGTTGGAAACCAACTCAAACAAAATAGTGAAGAATTAACTGTTACACGAGTTGTGGAGAAAATCTCGATGTTGTTAAATGGTAGTTTCTAGAATGTCATATATGCTATAAAAGAGTCAAAGGACCTAGCAATACTAGCAATTAATGAGATTGTTAGTTCTCTAGAACCGTACGAGCAGCGTAAGAAGAAGAAGGAGACATTTGAGCAAGCACTTCAAACTAAGGCATTGATCAAAGAAGAAAAGGTAATAGACTCTTAAAACTTTAGTGGTAGAGGGTGAGGTAGTAGAGGTTGAGGAAATGGCCGTAGTGGTAGAAGTCATGGTTAAGAAAGGCATTATGATATTATGAGAAATCAAGCGAACATAATTAGTGAGGAAGAGGACGTGGTCGAGGAAGAGGTGGTTGGTCGAATGGTTCCCATGTTGAGTGCTACAAATGTCACAAATTTGGTTATTATGCGAAGGATCAAAACTTCAAACGGTGTTACAACTGTGGTAAGATTGAAAATTTTTGGAAGAATGTAAAGTTGAAAAAATGGTGGAAGAGACAACCAATTTAGCGACATAAGATGACGTAAAAGGAATTTTTCTCATGATGGCTATCACAAAATTAAATACTAACAATGACAAGATGTGGTTTCTCGACTCAGGTGTAAGAAACCACATGTGTAGATACAAAACACTTTTTTTTAGATGCAAAAATTTGAAGATATTTATGTATCTTTTGGAGATACGTCAAAGGTCGAGATCAAAGGCCATGTAACTATTTGTTACTTACATAATGATGGCTTGGTAGGGTCAATCTAAGATTTGTATTATGTATCGAATCTAAAGAAAATTTTTGAGTATGGGATAACTCATGGAGAAAGGTTACTAGGTACTTATGAGCCAACGGGTTCTGCACTTGAAGGATAAGCAAGGGAGTTTATTTCCTCAAGTTGAGATCGGGAGGAATCATATGTACAAACTAATGTTGATTATCATGCATGAAGAATGTTTGTAAGATAATGTAGAAGTCAAGGCATTGCTATGGCACTTTCGTTTTGGTTACTTACATCATGGTGGTCTAAATGAGTTAGTAAAAATGATATGGTGCATGGGCAACCTGACATGGACTATAAGAGAATTTTTTGTGAAAAATGTGTGCTTGGAAAGCATACAAGAACTTCATTTTTGAAGAAGGTCAACTATCATGTGAAGCAACCTCTTGAACTAGTAGTGACATATGTGGACCAATTATCCTCGAATCTTTCAATGGTAAAAGGTATTTTTTTTTTTGATAATTTCTTATGAAAGACTTGGGTGTATTTTTTGAAAGTAAAATCCAAAGTGTTCGAGGTGTTTAGAAAATTTAATGTGATTGAGGAAAAGATAAAAGGTAAATACACCAAAGTTGTAGAATATAATAAAGGTGGTGAGTCTACATCAACAACTTTTGTAAATCATTGCAAGGAGCAAGGCATAAGGCGATTGCTGACCGCACCATACACACCTTAACAAAATGGCTTGACTGAGAGAAATTTTGGGCCATTCTCAATATGGTTTGATCAATGCTAGAAGAAATTTTGGACAAAAGCAGTACAACGTGCCATTTATGTGCAAAAATCTATGTCCACATGCAAAGTTAGTTGATCAAACACAATTAGAGGCATAGAGTGGACAAAATCTAACAATATCTCACTTCAAGATATTCGATAGTGTATCATATGCATATGTGCTGGGCCAACAAAGAACAAAGCTCTAAGATAAAATCAAAAAATATATTTTCATTGGGTATGATGAGAAAACAAAAAGGGTTCAAACTACTCGACCTGATAAGCAAAAAGGTTATGGTGAGTCATGATGTATGAGTTATTGACGAAATCGAGTGAGACTAGAATGAGTCATATGGAGATAAAAAAAATTGTTGGAGAATCATCAACTACTATACTACAAGTTGTATCAACAAAATTTGAAGCTACAAATGATGAAAATAAACCCCAACAACCAAAAATTTGAAGTTTACGAGATTTGTATAATCTAACTAATAAGATACATCTTGTATGTCATTTATCATATATCAAGAATATAAGCCTTGAAAGAGGTAGTGTGAGACGAGAAGTGGTAACAAGCCATGCATGAGGAGATTAGAACAATTAACCAAAAAAACACATGGAAGTTAGTGGAATTGTCAAATGGACATCAGCTAATTGGTGTGAAGTAGGTGTTCAAGAAAAAGATGAACGTTCTAGGTGAAATTGAGAATGGATGTCAAGAAAAAGGTGGGAATTGATTACAATGAACTATTTGCTCTCATTGCAAGAATGGAGACAATTAGATTACTAATTTTGCAGGAAACTAAATTCAAATGGTTGATATTTCAAATGGATGTCAAATCAACTTTCTTGAATGGTGTGCTCAAAGAAGAATTCTTTGTTAAACAACATCCCAGATACATGAAAATCAGTGAAGAGAAGAAGGTGTTGAAGTTGGAGAAGGAACTCTATGGGTTAAAGCAAAAATTGCGGGCATGGAATAATTGTATCGATACTTATTTGAGGAGAATAGGTTCAAACAATGTCCCTATGAGCATGCTCTTTATATAAAAGAAGAGTGGAGATAATGTGTTAATTGTTGCTCCTTACCTTGATGTCCTCATTTTTACGGGGAACAATGTTCAAATAATAGATAATTAAAGAAAATAATGACACAAGAATTTAAGATGACAAATCTGGGTTTGATGAAATATTTTCTTTGTTTGGAGGTTAGATAAGGAGAGATGGGTATTTTCTGTCATAAGAAAAATATGCAAAGGATTTATTAAAGAAGTACAACATGGCCGATTGTAACTTGGTTTCTACACAAATGGATTCATGTAAAAAACTCTTGAATTTTGATGGAGGAGAGTGAGCTTACGTGCGCAAATATCGAAGTTTTGTGGGAAGTCTTCGCTATCTCACATGCACAAGGCTGAACCTATCTTAAGTGTCGACATAGTAAGTCAATTAATGGATGCGAATTTTGTTCAAATTCTATGAAGAGAATTTTGTGATATGTTAAAGGGACATAGTCACTTATTTTGTTCAAATTCATAAGATTTTAAGATGATAAGCTACACAAATAGCGATTGGTGTGGCGATCGGAAGAGCACATCAGGATACGTATTGATCTTCATGGATGACACAACATTCACTTGGCTTTTGTAAAAGCAACCAATCTAATCATTCTCTATATGTGAAGCAAAATATGTGATAGCATATTGGCGTGTATGTCATGCGATATGGCTAAAAAATTAGTTGGGCAATTCAAAGCAGTAATAATTCGGTGCAACTGTTATACGAGTTGGCAATAAATCAACAATCAGGTTTGCAAAGAATCTGGTAAATCATGAAAGAAAAAAACACATCAATGTTTTCTTTCATTTTATCTGAGATCATGTAAAGGAGGGAAATGTCGAATTATTGCATGTGGCAAGTCGGGACCAAGTTGCTGATATTTTTTTCACAAAACCGGTTATGATCACGGGATTCTAATTCCCTCTTGCAAAGCGTTGATGAAAAATATTTTCACTTGCCTCTCATGTTCCCGTTATCCGCTTTGAGATTATGAGATGTTCAGAGAAGATATTAGCCTTTTGGAAACCAAAACTGTTCAAAAGCAGGCCAAAACCATCCGAAAACCCATAAAAACAACAAAAATAAACCCAAAAATTGCAAACAGCCAGCTTTTCCACCCATCCTAGACAAATCGACCCTGAACGGTCTGACCTTTTGGACCGATCTGGTGACCGGGCCGGTACTAGTCCTGGTCCCGGTCCTGGCCTAGGGGTTGCCAGGTCGGACAGGTACCGGCCATCTTGATAACCACTCCATCTTTCAAATTTTCCTATTCCATCCCTAAATTTTTATACCCTTTCTCAAAATTACCCTTTAACCTACACTTATTTACATCTTTTACCAACCTCTATATAAAGCATAAAAATTAGGTTTAGAGAAGGACTTTTTGCTATTTTTCAAGGTTGGAAACATTTTCCACTATAAGAAATTTTAGAGAGAGATTTAAGAGAGAAATTTGTTAGGTTTTTTAGAGAAAAGTAAGGTAAAATTGCCACTTGCATTTCTCCAAAATTTTTCTCCGAAATTCCTATTTTCCTATTTCCTTACTAAAATCTAATTTCTGGCTCTGAAAGTCACGGTAACGTTGGAGGGGTAAGATTCTAAGTTTTTGGAGACTCTTGGCATGATTTTTGTGCATTTTTAGCATTTTCAGATTCTAATTAGGGTCTGTCTTAGGAACAGACTGGTACTTATCCAATCGGATTGAAACTTGCTCGTCGGGCAAGTACCGACCTGGTACCCCTGGGATCGGCACCGGCCAGTTTGGAGTACCAGAATGGTATCGATCCCCATGGGGTCGGTCATGCTTGATTAGTGGGGTACTGATCCGGTACCAGCCTGCCTTCACAAATTAATCTTTTTGCCCTAGTTTTAGTAATTTTTTTTCATTTTCTCTATTTTTAGTCCCCACACAATGAGAAATCCTTTTTATTCCCCAATAATCGACCATATTTCTGCCATGTATTATCCAAAACAATAAAATTTGGTAATAAATTGAGTCAAAAATTAATTATTTTCAAATAAAAGCCCAAGGGAACCCAAATTACCCACTTTTAAAGCCATAAACACACGATTCACCCTAATCTAACTTATGCTACTAATTGTATCTTGTTTGAATAAGTAACTATGCAATGATGTTGTGATATATGTATGCTAACCTTTGTGAATGCATGTAGATCTAGGTTAGATGTATGTTAGGGTTTTATTTTCCTTCGGGTATCGCAAATGTAGTTAAAATTACATTTGGATATCATTTTTATAAATGACCATTTGTAAACTACCCCATGGTTTGTATTATTATTCACCCTAATCCCCTTATAGAAGCATTGTATGTATTTATTTATCGCTTTCCTTTATTTATTTCTCACTTTCCGCATGTGTGTGATGTTAAATGCCAACATATATAGAAAATGATTAGAAATAATCAAAATATCTTAAAGATGGTGATGTGTATGTAAGATTAACTCAAATAATGATAAAGTAAGTAGCTCATTTGGATCCAAACCTTTGTACTACGGTGTGGTATAGGCTTAACAAATCTAGGCATTACAGAATTTCCTAAAGAGCTAATCCGGGTGGTGACTTCGTAATGTAGGCTGGAGGTTTAGGCTTCGTGTCATTCCAAAACATTTTTTGATCTCTCTCTTCATAAAACTCCCACGTCCCATCTCACATGGCTGGCGCCTCGCGGTGACCACGTGAGTCTAGAACGTTGTTTGCTAAAATATTTCAACAAAAGCATATGTATTAGATCGATTAACGCTAAGGTTAGAGTGCTAAAATTTTAGCATGAAGCCTTGAAGATATCACTTATGACTCCATGGGGATCGAGGATGCCTAGTGTGTGGATCACTTGTAGCCATATCATATGTATCTCCCTTATTCGCACATATTTAGGGAGAGGCTTGGAGTGTATCATAGTTCAACAAGAGCCCTCTACATCAGCAATCCTTGTGACCGAATTCATATAGAATCACCGTAGTAACTTCCCTTAGGGTGTACCAAAAAATCTTTACGTGATTTATGTAGGTTCACTCCTTGACATCCTCGTGGTGTCAAGATGATCCAATCTTAGATTTAGAATCCAATCCTTAATTCTGTGAGAGGCGTATGGTTGGAAGAATTAGTATTGCGTCCATACTACGTGCTATGTGTTTAATTGTTTTCCATCCATTTTCATATGCACATAAAAACAAAATTCCATACCATGTATATCAGACTAACCACATTCTTTTGTGCTTTCACTAACTTAAACACACACATAGTCATTCTTTCACTAGTATAAGGTTTTAGATCGCTCCTAAAGTATCATGACATCACAAATAAACCCAAAACATCATAAGATACCTCTTTGGTATTCATTAGCCATAATGACCCTTGAGGTCGTGTTACCTTAGCGAACACATCAACATAACATATCCCAACATTTGTGATACCCAATCGGCATCCAAACTCTACCTAATTTGAGTCAAATGCTCAAATAATTCATTTTGCCACATTGGAGAAACCAAATAAACATCAACATTAATTCACTCATTTAGTTGTAAATTCATCATTAGGGTGTAACACATTATCTTACCCAAAAATAAAGTTCTCAGTCAGTGGTAACATTAAGATGTTAGCATGGTAAAGTTTACAACTCTTTATCCCCTTGTTTCAAGGTAAACAACATCATTCCATTTATTCGATTCAAACTAATTATTTTGTGAGACCATGTTGATCTCTCAACCTTCAAAAACTAGAGAAGAATCATTAAATTCGCTTCATGAGCCCTGACAAATCTTTTAGGGATCATCATGAACCCCACAAGCATCAAAACATGTATATCCTGTTTCCTCTTGTTTGACCTCACCGTGGGTGCATCTGATGGAGTGCTTAGTCAGTCCTTCTCTAAAGATCAGCATGATAAAAGAAGAAGGGAGTGTGTGTTTTGATACAAGTGAGGGGTCCGAGTCAAGCCTCGATCAATCCAATTAGTTTTTGCTTTCAATAATGGTTAATCTTGTTAGAGATGGTCAGTTTGAACAACAATAGTATCTTTCATCTGATCCTAATCAAGAAGGAGGTCCTTAGTTTGGAAATGGGGCAGATGCAGATGCAACGTTGACTAGAATGCTTTCTAATCTGTAATTTCATGCCCCTCTCCAAGAATTTATGAGGGAATTATAGGCTGAAGAGAGAAATTCCAACAGAATTTTTGAGTTCGAGCTCCCTCCCACTAATGGCAATCATCCTCAATGGGATCTCCAACTATGCTCTTCTTGAATTCATCCCATTGCTAGCCAAGGGCATGCTTCTACTCTACAAGACAATTCAGGTTCTCTCTTGAACCAAGGGACTCAGTTTCAGTAAGTAGTTGGGTCAGGGCTGTTTAATATTCTACTGCAAGGCTAGGGTTCAGGCTATCAGAACCATCTAACCAGGAATTCTCATGATATCTTCAAGTACATATTGTCCGAGTAAGCCACACCCGATTCTTTTATGCAAGGGGTTTATAGGAACGCTATTCGGCTTGTGAATGTCAGTCCTTTTATGAGCTCTTCACCAACTAATTTAAGCTCGGGTCTCAACTGCATTTCCCTTCCATGAATTCACCTTCTTCGCAAGGGTTTACATTTTAATTCTTGTCTCTACCCATTCAAGGGGCACACCTATATCAAAGCTCATCTCCCAAGTCGACTAACTTTGTGAACCCATTTGAAGCATACTCTCAACCATAAAATACATACTCTCAAATATAGAATGCTCCCAAGTTCTTTGTTTCACATAGGGAATGACCTAACCACAACCAACTTATTATCCTAATTCAGCTACTCCAAATATTTTACCCTTCTATGCTTATTCTTAAAAGGGTGATGATGATAAGCCAAGTGAGAGGTGAAGATTGGATGCCCAAAAACTTCACAATGTTAGAATTTATGAAGTATAAGGGGAAAGAAGATCCCAAAACTTACATTAAGATTTTTCAAACTATGATACAAAATCTAGAAATAGTCAAACAAGAGCAAGGAGAGATTTTCAAGTCTTACTGTGAGAGATGGATGGCCGTGCAAGTTTCCCTAAAGAATATACTTGATTTCTCAGAGATGATCGCGAAGCTTCTTGATGGAGCACTCCCATTCTATAAAGTATGATTTGGGATTAATGAGTATTCCAGCTATAATGATGTGGTTATTAAGGCCGAAAATTTTGAAAGAGTTCTCAAGGTTCAGTAAACCTCTAACTGGAACCATGGAAGGATGGGGTACGAGAGGACTACCAAAGGGGCAACATCTTCTTCTTTTTAAAAAGAAAACAAGCTAGGATCCAAGTTGCAGAGCCTGTTGATGTGAGCATTATCAAAACTTCAAAAGAAGATAATTTAGGTATCTCCCCTTATGTTGAACTTGTAGCTCAACTATTTTACTAAGCTTCGAATTCTTAGGATCATGGAAAACTTGTGGCCATTTTCCCCACCTAAGGCTAATGAATGGAAGAACTTCTGAGTCTATCATGTGCCAGTGGGCCATCACATGAATAATTATAAAACCCTACTTAGGGATATTTAGAAGTTGATCAAGGAAGAGAAGTTTCAGGCCCTTACTTTGAAACTAAACACTATCGACAATCCGCCTCCCAAAGGTGAGAAGAAGGTATTAGTGGATTATGATCAATCCTCGAAGAATGAGGGCAAGGTGATAAAATTCCATGACTATGCCCTTGAGAAAGATTTAGGAAAACATCACTAGGGTATCTTAGAAGCTATAGAACCTAAGTTGCTCATACCCTGGGTAGGATTGGATTTCACTCCTCATAAAAAACATAATGTGAACAAGGAGCCTACTTTTCATGACATGGAAAATGTGCACAACTATGAACAAACACTACAAAAGTGTAGATCATAAGGGTCAGTCTTAGATGGTGTTCGAATGGTCCAGCTCAAGCAATATTGATGCCACCGCTATCTTCATTGTTTATCTTTCTCTAGTCATCCACACCTTTACTATCGTGATTATTGCTCCTTTCACTACCTTTGTTGATGGCATCTTGATGGTTACTAATCCTATTACCGATCCATTTCAAGTTGATCCCTTAAGCAAGATAACCACTCCTACTCCAATCATCCATGCCTCTACCTGTCCTTTTGCTACTACAATTGCCATAACCAAGGAACACCCTTCGCCTATAGAGGAAGAAGAAGTTATTTTGATGAATTTTTATTTTAGTAAACTCTATATGTAAGACCTTTATTGTAATGAAATATCTAGACTTTGCTTAATTGTTTGATGTTTTCCTAACAGAACCATGCATTCATATGAGTCTACACATAATGTCTTTAGCATACATGATGTGTCTTTGCATGAAATTAACTTCGGTACAAATGAGTCACCTGAATAGGTAACTATATCCAATGATTTAGACCTTGATAAAAAAAGAGATTGAAAATATGCTTAGGAATCATGTGAGCACTTTTGTCTAGTCATATGAAAACATGTTGGGCATCGACGGAGAAATTGCAAAGTACTGAATTCTGACTGATCCAAAGTTTAGGGTGAGTAAACCAAAAATTACATTGACTACACAAAATTGGGCAGATAAGGTTAAGGTAGAAGTAACAAAGCAGATCAAAGCTAAAGTTCCTCGAAATAGTGATAACTTTGCTTCATTTATGAGCCAATATTCGAGTTATCAAAGAAGTAGTAGCCAATGGTCTGGAATGAACAATGTCAGTTGGTCTTTGATAGAATCAAGACTTAATTAATCAATCCGCCAATTCTTAAACCACCGACTCCTAGCAAGCCTCGCATCCTATATCTGACTATCGAGGAGTGTTCAGTAGGGGTAGTGATTATCTAAGAGAAATATGATAAGCATGAGCACATAGTCATCTATCTCAACAAAAAGCTTCTTGAGTATGAAAGCTGATGCATAGTTGTTGAGAAGACTTGTGAGACAATGGTTTGGCTCACTAAAAAGCTCAAGCACTATTTCAAATCCTACTGAATTCAAGGAGTGGCTAAGATCAATCCCATGGAGTATCCATGCCAATCTCTAACACTGGCAGGCAAGCTCTCTTGCAGGTTGCTTCTCCTCTATGAGTTTGACATTAAATATGTCACAAATAAAGTTATCAAGGGTCGAGTTATCATCGAATTCCTTACTAATCAAGCATTCGACTCCAACTATGTGGAGAACTTAGATTTTCTTAATGAGCAGCTAGCAACCGCTGAGTTAGTAAATGAATAGTGGACTATTTTTTTATGGGGTTGTGAAATGTTGAGGCGCTAGTATTGGGGTTACCCTAGTGATGCCGAAGAATGAGGTCATCCCATTCTCTAAGTGCCTTGAATTTCCCATCACTAATAATGGGGCAAAATACGAGGTGTGCCTTTTTGGTATGCAAGCTTTGAGAAATGTCAGGGTAACAAAAGTGACCATCGCTGGTGATTTTGCCCCAGTCATTCAACAAGTTATTTGCGATTGGGAAATCAAGGAGGAATCTCTTTGACTTTACCTTGATGTAGTTGGAAGTTGGCCATAAAATTCAAAAAATGTCTTTTTCTACATGTCCCCTGTGATCAAAATCAAATGGTATATTCCTTGGCTACCTTGGCCTCTATGTAGGAAGGCCCTCAATCCCAACCCATCAAGCTTGTGGTTCCTCAATCATCTAAGGAGCTGTTTTATTGTCACCCAATCTCAACCGCCATTAGGATGGATGAGAATTGTTGGTATTAGGACATAGTCCGATTGATTCGAGATGAGAATTCCCACTAGGGGAAACAGACTCAAAGCGGTTATCTATTCGATAACTAGCAGCTCAGTTTAGAATTCTCGGTAATGATCTCTTCAAGTGCACTAGCGATGGCTTGCTTTTGCATTGTCTTTTAGAAAAAGATGCTTCTCTGATTATGAACCATATCAATGGGGGAGATTATAGCCCCCACATGAATGTATTGGCCTTAGCATAGAAGATTTAGCGACAGTGTTATTTTGGGACTATAATGATAATCGATTTTATCTCTAAGATGAAGAAATGCCATGAATGTCAGATATATGGGGACATTAGTCTTTTGCCTCTGTCAGATCTTCATAATATTTTAACTCCTTGACTATTCTTGGTGTGGGGGATTGATTTTATTGGTAAGATCCATCCCTCTTTGACTAATAGGCATCTGTATATCGTGGTGGCAGTCTACTACTTCTCTAAGTGGGTAGAGGCTGAATGGTTCACCGATATAACCACTAAGAAAATGGACAAGTTCATTGATAGGCACATCTTTGTGCATTATGGGATGCCTCACCATATTGTGTCTAAATGGTGTTTTGTTTCAAGGGACAGCAACCGATTTAATAAAGAAATATGGAATTGAGCACCATCGCTCTTCTCCTAATAGAACTCAAGGCAACAGGTCAGTGGAAGCAGCGAACAAGTCAATTAAGAAAATTTTATCTAAGATGGTGACCATTTATCAAGATTTAGCATGTAAGCTTCTATTTGCACTTTGGGGCACAAAATTAGCATGCGCACTCCCAGAGATCAAACTCCTTTCTCCTTAGTCTGTGGGATGGAAGCTATCCTCCTAGTGGAAACCGAGGTCAGATTTCTGAGTCTAGCCATAGAAGCCAGATTAAAAGAGTCGGATTGGGCAAAAGCTAAATTTGAGTTGTTGAATATGATTGATGAGAATCATTTAAAGATGTTAGATAATCTCCAAATATACCAGTAACGCATGGCCAGAGTTTACAATAGTAATGTCAAGCGTTACAAGCAGCCATTGAAAGAGGGAGACTTGTTATAAAGTAGTTGATGCCCTCCAATCTCGACGCTAAGGGGAATTTAAGACCCAATTAGGAAGGCCTATTTGTGATAAAAAAATCCTTAGCAAAGGAATAGTCAAAGTGATGGACACGACAATGAGTTTGTGAACCTGATCAACCAAGACCAGCTTAAGTGCTATCACGTTTAAGAAAAGAAATAATTGATTGAAAAGAAATGCCTATAATAAAAAAGTGCTTATGTAGAAAGCCCGTCAAGTTCCCTTCTTCATACAGTTGAGCAAAAATTAGGGTATTCTTTTTCTGAATAGTTTATCAAAGTGAAAAACTGATTTGAGATGAGATTTAGATCCTCACTCACGAGTTCGATGATGAAGCTGCAATTTATTTTCCTTTGCCAATCTTTCACTTCGATAGGGACTCGAACGTCCTCGGGAGAAGTGCTTCTTATTTCTTTTGAACTTTATAAAAATTTCCTTTATACTAGGCCATGTTCGGATTAAGCACAATCCATGCCCAAAGACTAGGTTGGGCCTGACCAAGGCCAAAAAACCCATGCCCATATCGACTTGGGCAATGTCGATGTCTACATTACTACACCGACGTTGATATCGCTAAGTAAGTAACATCAGAATTGAATAATTTCGGATAGTAGGATGACTGGAGAGGGACCTCCTTCCTTTGATTAGATATGAGGAGGGGTGAAAAGGGTAAAAATAAAAGGTATATGATAATGCATTTTAGATTGAAGGGAGCTTTCCTACAAAAGGAGATCTGACATTTTGAATTGAAAGGAGCTGAATTATCATGCACAAGAAGTAGAGAAAATAGCTCATTTATTTTGGAGAAAAAGTCTTCAAGTTCATAAGCTTTGGTTGGTTTTTTATGAATGTTCATAGAAGTAAACAAGGTTTCTTTTAAAGAGGTTACACAAAGCTCCTAGAAATAGTATAATCTTGGGTTTTTTGGGATTTATTCAGGTAACTTTGAGGTTTAGATTCACCAAAAGTTGAGTGAGCTTGAGGTTGGAAGTGTTCTTATTCCACATTCACATTCAAGTCATCTTTCATCTCCTTTGCTAAATCCTAACCCAATAGAACTTGGTGAAGGAGTTACAAATAATAGCACTACATTCTGAGTCTGAGGAGCAACACTTGCTCCACTTTTCGATTTTTTAAACTACATCACTTAAACTAAAGATAAAATAAAGCTTCTCGGAGAAATTTTGCGGATCTCAAAGAAGTGGATTTTGGACTATGGGGTGAGCCTCTGAGTTCCTAGAGTTTTGTTTCATGTTTGCTTGATTACTTGTTATTTTGAGTGTTTTTAGTTTTGTATCATTTATGCACCTTTGCTGGAAAATCAAGGTAACATCGATGTCAACATTGCGATGTCGGTGTCTATAATGCAATGCTGACACTGACATAGCAATGCGAACGTGGGCATTACCTCTTTTCCAACAACTTAATTTGTTTAAAATTCATGATACAGGACCAATATATCGAAAATAATATTTTAAAATTGACAAACTGAGACCAGTGGAACAATTAAACTTTAAATTAACTTTTTTGAATATATTTCGGAGAAAATTAAATATTTTAAAGATGGTTTCCTCTTCACCAAGATAAAATTGTTATTTTCCTTAACTTTTTCCGGAACATGTTTAAAAGGTTCAAGTTTGTGTTCTCGAGCCTAGAATTACTTATGCGTATCTATAAACTTATTTATGATGAAGGAATGTTAGGAAACCCCCATGAAGGGAATGCAATGTTTCTGGATGTCCAATCCAATAAAATTCATATGCGGCATTTTCACCAATAAAATGAGCAACACACTTGCTCATAAAAAATAAATCGATTTATACAATAAGAACCTCGAGCCTTTCAGCACTTTTAAATCTACCACACGGGTCTTAAAAGTATTATAATAGAACATACTTGGTTCATTTTACAAGATTGTGTTGTGAAAATATTTTGTGCTAGCCTTTGTGGATGTAGGTAGAATAGGTAAGATATATGCTAAGATTTATTTTCCTTCAAGTATCACACTTCAATAAAGAAACGTATGTATTTGTTAGATTGTTTGTATAATAGGATATGAATGTATTTATTTACCTAGATCTCAAGTAGTTTAGGCCATTTGTATCGCCCATCGTAATATGTAAATAATCTCCCCTAGACTAGGCGCATTTACTTCCCTATGTGTTTACTAATCGCACTTACTTATTGCTTTCCGTATGTGCATTAAAACGTAATCTGAAAATGACTTAGAATAGAATATCATGATATTGGAATATGGTAACAAATCGCCTAATATGAATTAAATAACGACAAATAATTAACTCATCTGGACCTGAATCTCTAAACTACAATATCATTTAGGCTTAACGGATTTAGGCTGTACCAAATTTTTGAGAAGAGCTTATCTAGATGGCGACTTTGTATAACGTAGGATAGAGGTTTAGGCCTTGAGTCTTTCAATATTTACTTCATAACAAGAACCACTTTTTCGAAAACCCCATACCCCATCTCACGGGGCCGGTGCAGCACGGTTACCGCTCATAGTAGCGACTCTATTGGGAATTTCTTCTTTCTTTTTTAAAACTTAAAAATTTTGAAGATTTTTTATGAGTTATTCAAAATTCATTATTTAAGTCAAAATATTTTCTAAGATTTTGATATTCTAAAAAGCATATGCATTAGATGGATTAGCCATTAAGGTTAGGGTGCCCTATTTTTTTGTGAAGCTTGCGAAAGTATCATTTGCAATCCCCTGGTAACCAAGGATACTTAGTGAGTGGATTACTTGTTGCCATATTGCATGTACGTCCCTCATTAGAACCTATTTGCGGAGAGGGAGGATGTGTATCGTAGTGCAACAAGAACCTTATACATCAACAACCTATTGACTGAACTCATATAAGACACTATAGATACTTCTACTAGGTTTACCAAAACAAAGTTCATCTTTTCTTTTGTAGGTGAAAACCTTAATATCCTTCTGATATGAGGATCCAAACCTAGAATTAGAAGCCAAACCCTTACGCACGGGAGATATAAGGTCAGATGAGATACGTTGTATGCTATATGCTACATGTTTATACCTTTATCATACATCAATATGCATCTCTTTACATATGGCACCATGCTAACCATGACCTTTTATGAAGACACCAATATATACACACATGTCATATTAAGTCAAATCCGGTGTTGCACTAATACCATCCACCTAGTTTTAGACAACGTGCCAAGATTGCATTACCTAGGATTAGGACAGCAACATCCCTTATTTTAGTGGTGTCCAAGTGATGCCCGAACCTCTACCCCCCTCAAGGCAACATACCCACTACACTAGAAATCGCATGAAGAAGGGTACAACACACCATTTACCCAATTTCACACAACCCATATGCCACATGAGAAGGAGCCAAGAGTTGTGAATTCTCAAAAGCAAAGCTTATTATGACATGGGTAATATGGCAAATCTAGTAATGTCACTACATCATGTAGATATTATCCTGATTTTCTAAACCCACAGGCCTTTTACTACATAATAAAGCATTATCACCTTAGAGGTCACACCAACGTTAACTTTAGCCATAGACCATTACCACAAGGGTCAGAACTTACTAACTCTGCAAAACATGTTCTGATTACATCACGATGCAGCCACCTCATATATACACTTCACACATGAGCCTTAATTATACATCACACATCCAGCATGCATGATCTGATCACCACTTTGTGTACTTCAGCTAAGGCTTGGAGGAGGATAGATCACCACCTTGTCCGAATCTCTCCCATCATGGCTAGGCAGGGAAGTATTCTACTCCAATAGGATGTTGTCCACTATTCCGATTCTACTAAAGATTCAGGCTTTAGGCCGTATTCAAGTTTAGGAAAGAGTTTCAACTTAAGTAGGGATCAGTTCTTTGGGATGACTAACTCTCAAGATAGTAACTCGACTAGGGGTAAGTTCACTCAAGAGGGACCTTCATGCAACTTAGGAACCGCAACAGAATATCAATGGATACTTCCATCTTTGACGAAACCAAATTGGTATCCCGAAATCAGAGATAGCAGAACCTCTTTTAAATGAGAGGATAATAACTTTGTGATCACTTTATAGACTCCATGAATTAAAGCTATAGGCTTGAAATTCTAAATGGCGTAACTTCCCAGAATTTTCAAGATAAAAATCATGTAAAAAGATTTAATCGAGGCTGAGAGAAATGAAGTATTATAGAAATAGCTCAGAATTTGCATGAAATCCTTCTTTAGAAAAACCCATGATCTCTTGTAGAAAAAAAATGTTTAAAACCATCTGGTCACGAAGATTTATTCTCATTACAAGAACACATCACATCCCAAACTTCTTTCTCTGAAAACGTTGCCGCCAATTGTTGATTTTGAATTACCGAAACCTGAGAGAATGCAAGCTTGCATAATGAAAATGCAAATAACCTTGGGGCTGAAAGTGGTCAGAATAAAACTCATTAATAGCTGAGGAGATCAACCCCATGTAAAAACTAATCGATCCATTCAATTCGAGAGACATTATCCAATTATTTCGAAAGCGAGTAGAAGTTGTCCTATGAAAGAAGCTTGTGTTATTATCCCCCAAAAGAGTCCAGTTGACCCTAGTTTGTTGATGTTTGATGTTCTCAAGGTGTAATCTCCATTGAGAAATGTCATTTTTTAACGAAAGAAGTTTGACCGTTGCATGATGTCTAAGGGGCCGAATGTTACTATTATCTGTCAAGTCCACGATCCGTCTCTCTAACTCATTAATTTGCTGCTATAATTGAAAAATATTTAAGGCATGCTACGGTTGAATTTCCTTGCTTAATACCTGTACCCAAAAGGAGAAGCCCTGCTGCCATGCAAACTACAAATCACGGCCCACTTGTTGCGAATAAATGGAAGAAAATCATTGTTGTCCCACCAACAATTTAAGGATCGAAATGGCCTAGGCCTCGAATATATGTGCAGATGACTTTGAAATAAAATTGGAAAGTGGTATGAGAGAGAGGTATCCATAGTTCTAATTGACATTTCCAGCCAACGATCCATGATTGTAAAAGATGCTAATACCTTATCAATGCATGAAAATGACCTTACGTTGTGCCAGGTGTAGTCTCTGCCTTGAAGTAGAGTATCAAGTAAATCACATTCATTGATGAGGTCATGAAAGCTTGACAAAGATGGTGAAGTCAAACCACTAGATCGTTCATTTCCATAAAGTACCTCATTAACATCATCGCACACAAGAACGTTCTTGAGTTAACCAATAATCGGGATCAATTCTTGCCACATTAGATTTTATTCATTCAAAACCTTAGACCCATATAATGCAACAACATGGAAATCTAAAGAGCTCAAGGTGAAATGCATGATGACCCTACGAGGGGAGGATTCGATTTGAACCCCCGTCCAAGAAATAGCAATGCCTCCCGGTAAGCCTTGTGAGCTAGTGTAATGAAACTCAAAATCATTAGGACCCCATATTCTATGAAAAGTAACATCTGAGATTGATTATACTTTGGTTTCAAGGAAAACAAAAAATTGCAATTTAAATTTACAGATGCAAGAAAAAATAAATTGTTGCTTTATGTGATTCGATAATCCCCCACGACAATTCAAACTTAAAAAGGATAATGACATGGATAAAATATAAGCCTTGATAAAAACCTTGCTTATAAATCAATCTGATTTTGAATCGCCTCCATAACCAACATATTTGACCTTTCTTTAAACAATCCAACTTGAAACCATCTGACCAAGTGAGATGCGCTTCGCTTGGCCTTTCTGCTAGTGATTGAATTATCAATCAGTTCATATTCGAGATGTTAAGACCTTAGGAACTAGAGCTGGACATCATCGAACCTGAGACAGAAGCAACATCAGAAGAGGTGGTGCGGACAACAGCGATATCGGCTACAACAGACTCGGGTTGCGCGAATTCTGCTGCATAATTGGACTAGCGACTATCACTGGGGCAGAAGCAAAGATGTCACTTGGCAAATTTCCATTGACCCTATCCTCAAATTCAGAATCAGAGATGGAGCTTGACGACCTTGAGTCGTACTCGGAATAGTTCTTGCATGCAGTTAGCTGTCTAATGCGAGTCACCCAAGGTTAAAATAATACGTTTGTCCTCTGCTAAACATGGGAAAACTCATCACACAAGAGATAACATCTAAATGACATGGTCTGCTGAAATTATGATCAATCAAAATTATCTCCCCCATAACATCAGCCACCTCACGGACTAATGGCTATGGAACAATAGCGGGTGGCAACCCAACAAAATCAACAAAGCATAAATGCTTAGAGGGCATGAAATCCATGGAATACGGTTGAACTTCTATAAATAAATCTTGTAAGGGGAGCCAATCTCCATCTAGAATTCCTGCTAATGCATCCTTGGAATAAAAAGCAATCACAACACTACTTCCGCTTGCTGGAGCAACAAAGTTCACCATGAAATTCCTATCTTTAATCATACCGTATAATTCAGGAATCAAGTTAATGTTTGTTACAACAGCAAAACATGAGAACTTAGTCCACTCGGCTTTTTGAATAGACCGTGATATCTCTACACAAATCAATTTCGGACTCGTGCAACTACCTCAGCTTATGATCGAGAATCTCTCGGTGATTCCATGAATGGTTATTTTATGGCCTGCTTCTCAGCCACCTTGGCCGAGACTCTAGTACTTTTTCTAAGTGAGGACGAACATGCCTATCAAATTTCGATTTGAAAGCACGCAGCCTGAACTTCTAAATCGTTGTTACATTCAATCGGAAGAGTGCCTCATGCATGGGAATCGAACCTTCCAAAGATAAAAAACCAAAGCTTTGATTTCTCGTGTTCCTTTTGCGTGCAACATAAACACGATCAATGAACCTGAATTTGAGGAAGATAATTCTCATTTCATCTTCATCGTGAGAGGCTGGAAAATTCATGAAATATATGTTGTTGTTATTATTCAGAAAGGGGCGGCTGCTTTGAGACTAATTCTGATAGTTGTAGAGGTTCGACATTGATCGACTAGGGGGTGGTTGTTGGGAAACAGGTTTCGGTTGATAAAAAAGTGCAGTTTTTACGTGACTAAGGGGCTGGAAGGGAGCTGTATCTGACGAATTCTAGCGTGGAGGTAATGGGGCAGGGTGGTGTGAGTGCTGGCTGTTGGTCTAAGAGGGGGCGCGATTGCCGGTAGAGGTGAAATCGGAGGGAACATAGTTGCGGTAGCTGGGATAGGTAGGGTTAGGGTTCATTGTTTCGATTTATGTTATATCCGAAACTAATTTGAATTGTGAAAAGTCCAATTTGAAATTTTATTCTTCATTCTTTTTCTTTTTATATAAAAATGAGTTATTTTTCTTTTTACTATATAGATTTTCTTTGCAACTAAACAGCTTTTGTTTTGGTTTATTAGTTATTATTATACTATAAATTGCCCTGACGTTTAAAGAAAATGAAAAATTAATGACTTAGAATGAGTAATTAAGCAAGTCACGTGCCTGATATAAGGAAAGTTATATATACGCGTATTAATGCCAACTTAAGGGGCTTTTGGATGCATTTTGCCAAGTTCGGGATGTTAATGAAGGCAAGTCAAAATCGGAGGCGGCAAAATTGAAGAGGTATCTAAGTTATGGGGGAAAACTATATATTAGACCAAACTAAAATAATTAAATAAAGTTGTACTGTATATATACATGACATTTAATGTAGAATTTTCCTTATTTTTAAGTTTTAACAAATAACCCCTAAAATTTCATCATATATGTTTGGTTTCATTAATTTTTCCGAGCTATTTGAACTTAAGATTTTTCATCTATCTGTCAATATTAAATACTGATTTGACTTAAAATCTAATACCGTAATGGGATGCAGACTTTCCTCATGTATCTATCAATATTAAATACTGACATGAGAAATCCGTTGACGCAACAGTGACATGGTTTTGGATTAATCTGAACTATATATCTTTAAATCATGTGCAATGTTTAGACTAATCTCGTTTGTAAATTTATAGGTGGCTTGAATTAAGGAAAGGATGTCCGACCTAAGAAATCCATAATTCATTGACACCGTGAGAAATCCATTGACACCGTATTTCATTAATTTTCCATCTCTTGCGCCATAACCATAACGAATTTGACTTTGTAATTTGTATATAATTATTAAATAAACATTAATTTGAATTTATTACGAACGGCAGAAAAGATAGAAATTTCCTGGAGTTAATAGCATAATTACTTAGCTGACTTGAGAAAAAGTCCAGTCTTTGCATACTCTTTCTCAGAATATTCTCAATTAATCACTATAAAATAAATAAATCAAGTCCATAATTCATTGATATTATAATAGTTGTTTTCTTTTAATTTGTTAAATATAGGACATGGGTATATTTTCCTCAAACAATAAAGTTTATATCAGCTTCAAGGGGGCAGAGGTTGGTGAGAGTTTTGTGAGCCATTTGATTTGTGCTTTAGAAAGAAAGAAAATAAAAGCATTCAATGTAGAAAATCACAAAAAAGGAGTAGAAATCGCACCTTCCCTCCTAAAATTAATCAACAAAAGCAAAATTTACATAGTCATATTTTCGGAACACTATCCGAATTCGCCATGTTGTCTGGATGAGTTACTGAAGATAAATGAACGCCGGAAAAAAAAGAAGCGGAAAGCAATACCAGTATTTTATGGTGTTGATCCATCAGATGTTCAACAACTTAAAGGTAATTATGGAAGTGCAATTCATTGCTATCATGAAGATCCAATATTCAGAGATAAGGCTAATAAATGGAAGAATGCGTTGCTGGATATTAGCAACTTATCAGGCTACCCTTCCGATAATCCAAAATACAGGTATTTTTTTCCTATTGATTTCTTTAGTTATTTGTTGATGTTTTAGTTATTTAATTAGGAAATCAATACAGATTCTTTAATTAAAAAAGTTTAGTCATTGCGCTTTGCATAAAATAAAAAGAAAAATTCAATCTCATCACTGATGTGATTCAACCTGAGATCATTAGAGGTTGCATGTTCGGTCTTAACCACTAGAATAAGACATTGATCACGATGGATTAAAATGCATTAATTCTGCAGCAAGAGATGTCCTTGTTTTTCTTTTTAAGTTACTATGTGATAAATTTGGTCACAATTTTTTGTATTTTTATACATGAAGTTCACATGTGTTTCCTTATTTTTCTTTTTGAGGATTGTTGCTCATTATATGTGTATGACAACCATCACCCTTTAAGATATTTTTTGAGATGAGTTAGGTCATTGTTCACATGATATCAAAGCGCGATTATTATGTTGGACCATTATTTGATATTGCTCCACGTTACAAAAGCTTTAGACAACTTCCTCTTTTCCTTGATCTTGGTAAGAACGTTAGAAAATTTCTGATTAGGGGTTTTAATGGTTCGGTTGAAATACATGGAGCAACATGAAATAAATTTAGGATGATTAAAAATTTAATCTTTCATCTTAATTATTTTACATAACATGGTTCTACGTAATTAGTATTATGAATCCATTACAGAGGGATCATTTCGGTAATGTAATTAATATCACGGGGATTGAAAAGATAATTTGCATATCAAAAGGGAAAAGGGATAAAAAATTTTGTGAGGCCGATTTCATTTTTTATGGTAGAAAATTTACAAATTTCGACATAAGAATTTATTGGAAAATGTTGATTTCAAACAAGAAGTAGAGTTGTTTTTATTCAGCATGTATAGTTAGTATAAACCTAAATATCAAGTTGAGGGCTAAATAATATTTAAATTTGATAAAAAAAAGGACAATTTACATAATTAGTATATTTTCAACAATTTATTTGAAAGTTTTACCTTCTAAACTTTTTTTATTTACATATTTACATTCCTCTTTTTTTTTTAAATTTAATTTCTTATTTTTGATTTATCTCGCAAACGGTTTATTTTTTCTACATGCCGCTTTAGAATATTTTCTTCATCTTTATGTTTCCCTTCAAAATAAGATCCATGATGCTATACTTTTTCAGAACTTTTTTTACCGATACATATTTATTTTATAGTTCTTTTATAGTTGTTACATAGTTTAAACACACACTTAATTAAATACAAATAAATATAACACAACTATATCGATTTGACATATTACAAGTAAACTATAGCAAAAATATAACATAATTACATCAATTTAAATTAATTATAAGATAACTATAAAATGCGATTTTGTTATATTGAATATATCTATAAGTAAATTATATGGTAACTATAAGATAACTATAAAATGCGATTTTGTTATAT
>CATIWQ010255633.1:0-19012 GCA_949673415.1 Euphorbia schlechtendalii | reverse complement strand
GCTTAGTAATTTTAATTTTAATTTGAGAACTTTATACTGTTTTGAGTTTAACTTAATAGTTTTTCACATTAAAATGTTGTCTGATTCTAAATTACTTATTTTCAAAGTATATATTTGTTGTTATTTATATATGTATGTGTGCGTATATTTTTTTAACCATATGTAGCGCCTCACTTCGATGAGGCGAGCGCCTTTCTGGTGCCTCCTGCCTTGGGCATTTAGGAAGTATAGCGCCTCAAAGGTGCCTAGCACTTTTAACAACACTGCTGTGTTTGGTGAAATTTGACCTTATAGGTTTCTAGAAATCTGAGCATTATAGGTTTTTTAATTTTTGAGCTTGATTGGGATCAGTTGTAGAATTATAGTGGATAGTTTAGTTTGATGAATGTTCTTGTTTGATTGTTGAGTAATTCAAATTTGAGATTTCGATCTTTGTTTTAACCTGCTGTAAATGCACAAAACTTCAGCAATGAACTGCATTGTGTTTTTTGGTTAATTAATTGGAGAGTTTTTTGTTCATTTGTGATTGCTAATTCTGAATTTTACAATCAGAAATCATTTCTAAGTGGTTGTTTATCTTGTGTTTATCTTGAAGCACAATTGTCAAAAATTATATTTAAGATTCAATACCTAAACCTCGCATTCCAAAATACACAAATTCTCTTCATGTCTTGGTGAGATTTTGGAGCCTACCATTGCTTACAGCCCTCTAGTTCTGTTCCAGTATGTCACTTCTCTTTGAAACTTGCTGGAATCTTGTTTTTAGTATAATGTCGTTTTTTTGGTCCGAATATGCTTACAAACAAAAGATGATTTTTATAATCTATTGGCTTGAATATGTACATATACAATTATACATTGATAATGAGACTTGGTTGTTTTTAATTTTACTTGATCATTGTGATTATTCACCTTCTAATGAGTTTGATTGCTTCCAGGTTAAGGATCTTACCTACTTGCCATTTGTTGAGCGAGAGTTGATGCTGATGCTGATAAAAATGCAGTGAATGGTGCAGCATGACGTGATGTCATTGACATTGCTAGCATATTCAGAGCTAAGGCACTCGATGTATCAGACCACTCAATATTTTTGCTTTAGACATGCTAATTATCTTTTATCATTGGTTTATTACCTGATTGTTTTATATGAAAATCTAGGGAGATTTGAAGTTTGTTGGGGTTTTGGAGCAGATAGGGAACATCATTATATTCAGGACCACCTCGAAATTCTCCTCTTCAAAAATACTTGTGTGTTATCTATGTGCACATGAATAAAATTCTAGATGTTGCTCTAACATTGGATATGGTTACAAATTTTGCTGATGGCCCTACTACTATACGAGATGGTAACTTCATTTTGATTTCATGTTGTCCTTCAAATAATTTTAAAAGGTGAATTTTAAAAATTTCATGTATAATACCGAGCAATTCAACAATGATTTGGTTGTCAAACTTTATACTGAACTCCATGTATATTACAGACCATTTCTTTGCATTTAATGATGTTTAAAACTTATGTACTATTTTCCTAAGCTTCAATTTTTATGCTATCGATTCATATCATATCCAGTGGCAAGTTGGAGAGTGAAAGAAACTGAAAGGTTGATTGTTGTTTGCACAAAATCAGAAAGGTTAGTTTCTGATATTGATATTGACCATTCCTTGGAGAAGTTGTTCTGGTTATCTTGAGGACTCATTTTATTAAAGCAGATAACAAAATTCTGTCCATACATTCATTTGATCAAAGTGGACAGTAGCTATTTGCTACTGCTAACTTACGTGGTAATGATTTTTTCTTTCTTGAGCCATGCTTAGTGCATTATTTACTCTAGTTTTTTCTTGATAGAAATGACGTTGTTGCTCTTACTCGCTTAAAATGGTCTTCTCATTGCAAAGCTAATTTTGCATTTTTGATATATTGTACGAGTAATAATTTGTTTTCTGATCCTACATGTTATAATTGATTATGCCTTACGAAATTTACTTTGTTCATTATTAACTAGTTTTGTTTCTATTTACGGGTATGTCATGGATAATTCAAGCATGAATACACCATTAGCCGATTATGGTTCAAAGCCCCCGAGGAGCTAAATGAGGTTTGAAACATATTTGCATCTCATATGATCGGTTTTCTGAATAAATAAGTTTAGGTTAGACGTTTTGTATTTGTATTGGTTGACAATTGTATTGGTTGACAATCGAAGTTGGAAGTTTGGTTTTATATGTGTACTTTGGAATGGTGAGATATAGAATTGCTATTTTAGATATGCTTTTGATAATTGTATATGGAATATATTACATTGAGCTTTTTGGTTTGGATTGGAGAATGATGTATGGAATCATATTATTTGATTGTAATTCAAGATTAGAAGTTTCGTTCTATTTTTTGCATATTTAGCTAATTTGTAAGAATTGTCATATGGAAAAAATTATAGTGAATGTTGATATGGAAATATTACAGGTGAAAAAGTTTCAGATTAAATAAAATTATTATTTATTTAATATATAAGCATTTTGATCTGTTTTATAGTACACCAATCCAAATATAATGTTCTTTACCAATTGGATCGGTTAGGGTTTAAAAACCAATCCAATTAGTACACAAATTGGATCGGTTTTGAAACCGATTCAAATGGCTTTAGGCTTTTGGGTCGATAGTTGTTGGATTAGTAAGAAACCGATCCACATACTGAAAAATAACCGATCCAAAAGGGCATTTTTGTACTAGTGTTCTAAGTATCAGGGGATCATACACCTTTGCTAGAAAGCCCATTTGATCTTCTAGAGCTATCAGGTTTCATATCGGTCTGAAACTCTGAGCCTAAAGGTTCCCTAATGGGAAGCCAAATTTAGGTTAACCTCTAGCGGCTAAATACTTTGGGATCCTATGAGGTCACACACTTTAGGTTTTTATTGGACTAAGTAAAGAATCTATAGACTAGGTCTATGCTGAAAATATTTGTTTGTCGAATTCGTTAGAAGAATTATTAATTGGTTGGACAAAATTAATAATTAAAGGAAAGAAAGAGAAAAATAAGGAAAAATGCATGGAGTGGAGCAAGGGAATTTTTCCCATTATAAGTGGGCCCCAAATGAACATGGGATGTTCAGAGTGGGGCTTGCGCACTACCCCTCTAGCTGAAATGCTCGCGGGCCGCTAGCGCGCGAGGAAATCTTATGCGTGCTAGCAGGCTGCGGGCAAGCCCGCAAGCTTGGGCTTACAGAACAAGGCAAGCCCCCTAGGGCTTACCTTTTGGAATGAGGCCGCGGGTTAACCCGCGGGTCCAAGTGACCCGTGCAGCTAACCCACTTGTGGGATGGGAATATTCCCATCCTACATTGAGTTTTAAGGGAGTCTAACACTCTCCCTTTTCCCTATATATAGGTCTCCAGTTCTCTCTGAGTTCGACATCTCTTTCTTTGTTCGTTGTGCAAGATCCTTCACGAGTTTCTCTAAACAACTAAGAATTTCTTCAGAAGGCTCTTTCTATTCGAAGAGAGCTTTCTTAGTTTACATTTTTGGGTTGGTCTTTGAGTGGTCTAGCAGCTGTTCTCTACCAACAGGTTCTACCTGTACGAGGTTTTGGTCGGTGAAGATTCTTGTGGATCAATTATAAAGGCTATCATAGTTTGGAGGCTCGTGCTAATGAATTTCTACCGAATTGCTCTAAGGGAACGTTACATCCAAAAGAGAAAGAGAAGCACGTGTTAACTAGTAACATCCTAAACTTAGATGCTAGGTTTCTTTTATAAGTTTTATATACCTATTAGCATCTATTGAATTTTTTAATTTATATTATATCAATCATGGCATGCTTAGGAGATCCTTTAGGTTAATTTTAATTGTAACCAAACTCGCAACTCTAATAAGGAAAAGAAAGCTTTTCAAAAGTGGAAAGCAAGCAATCCTATGCCAATGTCTTGTAAAGGCGTAAAAAAGGTTATTATTACGATTTTAACTAGAGTAACATTAGCATTGCTAATAAGGGAGGACCCATCCCAAAGGCATGAGTACTTAAAAAGACTTAAATATTTTGTAAGTGAGCCTGTAATCCGCAACTGACACTAGAATGTGGTATTTGGATAGCAATTGCTCGAGGCATGTGATTGGAGAGGATAAGTAGTTACTCTTATTAGATCATAAAGAAATGGTAGTGTTAGCTTTGAATAAAACCAAAAAGACAAGATTGTTGGAAGTCGCACAATGGGTGTGATACCTCCAATCAAAGAGGTTTCTCTTGTTAAAGGCTTGAAGTTGAATTTGCTTAGCATAGCCCAACTTTGTGACAAAGGCAGAAAGTTTATGTTTGACTCAAGAAGATAATCATTAATTGATTGTAAGACTGATTCCATTATTCTCTTTGCTCATAGAGTTAACAATGTTTATATGATTGTCTTATCCCATTACTCTTCTAATTTTTGTCTTGTTTCTAATGAGGAAAGTTTGTGGCTTTTTCATAGAAGGTTGGGTCATATAGATATGAACATTTTGTCTAAACTAGACAAAAACCAATTATTGTGGGTTTACTAGTATCATCTTCGAAAATGATAGACTTTGCTCAGCTTGTCAATTTGGTAAGGAGGCTAGAAAATCATTTAGATCAATTAACAATGTTATCATTAAGAGATCGTTAAAGCTCCAACACCTGGATCTTTTTGGTTCTATTTAACCTATGAATATGGGTAAAAACAGATTTTCCTTGGTTCTAGTGGATGATTTCATGAGATTCACTTGGATAATATTGCTTAGTAACAAAGATGAAACCATTGATTCTTTTTTCAAACCACATAATTAGCTTTTGAATGAACAAGGAATTTTAATCAGTAGAATTAAAAATTATCATGGATTTGAATTCGAGAACTTTCATTTCAAAGAATTATGTTCAGAAAAATGGTACTCACCACAACTTTTATACTCCTTATACTCGTTAACAAAATGGGTTATAGAAAAGAAGAACAAAACCATAGTTGAGATAACTCAATTCATGTTGAATGATAATAATCTACCAAAGTGCTTTTGGTGAGAAGCTATTAACACAACCTGTTGTATCCCTAATTACATTTTAATTTGCTGAATTTTTGAGAAAACAACACCCTATGAGCGAGGGTGCAAGCCTAAGATTTGTCTTCTTGGATTATTTGGTTTTAGGTTTTTTATTTAAAGACCAAGAAGCAGATAGGAAAGTTTGATCATAAGGAAAATGAAGGCATCTTTTTTATTACTCAACTAATAGTAGGGCATTGGATATATGTCAAGAGAACCGGTATTTTAGAGGAGTCAATGCATCTAGATTTCGATAAAACTAACAATGTACATAGACATGTCTCTAATGGTGATGAAGGAGTAAATAATGTAGAAAATCAACTCAGCATGCCACTCTCTATGATACCCAACTAAACATAAAAATATATTAAGGAAGGTAAAGCTTATGAAGATCTTTCAATCAACTTCAATGAAGAAGATCAAGCTCAACAGTAATAACCTAATATGGAGATTCCAATTGATGATTTGAATCTTCCATGAGGGATTTGAACTCATTGAAATCACCTAATTAAAATCATTGTTGATGATGTTCATAATTATGTAATGACGTGAGGTCACCTCAACAGAATGATGAGCCATCCAACTTTCATCTCATTGATTGAACCTAAGAAGTTTGAAGGTGCAACAAGTGATGACTTCTAGATGATCATGATGCAAGAAGAACTAGAAAAATTTAAGTGCAATGATATTTATGATATAGTACCGAAGCCTAGAAAAAAAGTCAATCATTGGATCCAAATGGTTATTCAAGAAGAAGCTTGATGAGGATGGCCATTTTGGGAGAAACAAGACAAGGCTACAACCAATAAGAAGGAATTAATTATGATGAGACCTATGCACCTATAGCAAGGATGGAATCTATAAAGATAATATTTACTTTTGCTTCCCATATAAATTTCAAATTATTTCAAATGAATGAGAAAAGTACATTCCTAAATGGTTTCATTCAAGAGGAAGTTTATGTATGTCAACCACCTGGATTTGAAGATGCGAAAAATCCAGAGCATGTGTATAAGCTTAGGATAGCTTTACATGGTTTGAATAAGAACTTCGTAATTAGTATGAGAGGCTGACTAACTTTCTACTTAACAAAGACTATGAAAGAGGTAAAGCAGATACAACTCTATTTATAAGGCGAAGAAAATAATATGTGTCACTTGTCTAAATTTATTTTGATGATATCATATTTAGAGTAATTGATGAAAGACTTTGCAAAGAGTTCAATAAGTAAATGAAAAGCGAGTTTAAAATGTAAATGATGGGAGAGCTAAATTTTTTCCTTAGGCTGTAGATCAAGAAAAGTGAAGATGGAATCTTCATTAGTCAAGCAAAGTACACTAAAGAAGTCTTGAAGAAGTTTTGACATGGAGAATTTAATGCCAATAACAACTCCCATGGCTACAAATACTATCATGAGTAAGGATGAGGCTGGTAAGCCTTTAGATAATTATTTCTCAGAGGTATTATTTGTTCACTTCTTTACTTAACACCTAGTACGCCTGATATTCAATACTCTATATGCTATTGTCCACCTTACCAAGCTGACCATAGAGAATCTAACTTAGCTAATATTAAGAGAACTCTCTAGTATTTGCAAGGATCTATTGGTGTATGGTTGTGTTATCCAAATAGTTTGGAATTCACTCCAAGAGGATACATAGATGATGACTATGGTGGGGAAAAACTCGATAAGAAACGTACCACAGGATTTCATTTCATTGGAGAATGCCTCATATCATGGTGCAATAAGAAGCAAACTTTTATCATGTTGAGTACTGCAAAAGCTGAGTACATGGTAGCAGGAAGTTGTGTAGCACAATTATTATGGATTAAGCAGCAACTGGAAGATTATAATATAAAGTCAAAATGCCTCGAAGTTATGTGTGATATTAAGAGGGCAATTGAGCAATCAAAAAATCTAGTTCAACTTTGAAGGATGAAGCATGTCAATATTAGACACTACTTAATAAGTGATCATGTGCAAAGAGGACATGTCAAATTGGAATATGTTTCATTGGAGGAGCAGTGCTCAGAAATTTTCATAAAAGCTTTAGCAAAGGAGCAATTCAACACTCTTAGGGTGCTAATTAGCATGGCGAATCCAACTTGATGAAATTTCTATAAAAATTGCTTAGTGTCCAAGGCTAAATCAAAATTGTGTTGACTTGTTTGAGGTGACATGTATTCACTTAGCTTGGTAAATACTACGAGTTTATGTTTCTCGTAGCTAAAGTTAAAATCTCAGGTTTTTGTAGAGTTTTTGAAAGTAAACCATTTTTTCTTAAATTGCAGTGTTTTACTAAGTCGGTTAATATTTTTTTTTCATCTAACCATTCACTTTGATCTTTGCTTGTGCAAAGGATACATTATTATGGAGCTAATGTGACTATATAAAGGAGACTTAGGCTGGAGAGAGAGAGTTTCACCCATTTTTTAACTTCACTCTCTTTCAAGTATCTGATTTTCTCTCTACTAAAATCTACAACTGCAAATGGAGTTTATAAACATAGAAGCATCTTTAGACGATTACCAATTAATCCTTAGAGACAAATCGTAGAGGAATATGTATATCAATAATGCTAGAGATAATGGGAAAGTGATTTTTCCACAAGGAACTGCATTTACCCTAGTCAAAATGGGGAGTTATCGAGAGGGGAGTTTAGATAGGTGTATCAGGTGGACTATAATACCTTATTGAAGAATGAAACTTTGAAGAGGGTGATAAAGGAGTAAAATCTAAGGAATTTCTTGTGCCTTGATGGATATGCTATCAAGGATATTTGGAAGAGCTTCTACACCAACATCTACACCATTAAAGGGTTCCCAAATATTCTAGCGAAAGAAATTGAAAAAAAAGTCCTATGTAATCTATGTTAAGCTGATTAGAAGCATTATTCGAATGTACATGAAGGGAACTGAGTTGTACAAGAACGAAGATGAGGAGAAAGTGGATATCCTAGAAGAGTGGGAATTGCTAGGAGATTATGGCTTTGGTATAATTAGAGCATCTGGGTAGACTTAGAGGGAAAGGGCTTGCCATGATCTCTTTATGAAATGTCTACTACCCAAGATGAGATCTCTCTCTAGCTGCACAAAATTTGAGAGATGCATAGTTTATCACATGGTGAATACGATGCAGCTTAACTGGCATGTATTGATTCTTCACCTTCTAACCAAAGTGACTACTATGTTCCACTATGGCTATCTCATTACAGCCATAGTGAAGGATCTTAAAATAAACATAGAAGAATATGAGTGTGCAAGGGGCAAATGCTTGATTATAATAAGAAAGATATTTAACCTATGACACTTTCAAGCCTTATATTACTCCATTATACACTCTAGATACACCGAGATCTAGGATATTAAGTTGAAGAAGGTGAAAATGGTGCCTAAAGATGTGGTTAAGGAAGATATGAACTCAGAGATAGATGAGGTTGAGGAGCCTGAGAGTGACATATAAGATGAGCTTCCTATCAGGGAGCATTTGAAGAAGGAAAATGCTTCAATGAGTTTTGTAGCTAAGCAAGCTAAGAAGAAGGCTAATCCAACAAAGAGGAAGAAGGTTATCGTTCCTGCTATGGCGGAGCCTAAAAAAAACTCAAGCTGAAGATAAGAGCAAAAAGAGTAGCAGAGGCTAAGGTAGCCGAAGAAAAGGAGGCAATTGATGTAACAAGTTTACATACTCTCAATCTTGAGTTTGTTGAGAAGGTTAAGAAGATGAAGATCACTATATAGTAGAGCAAAAGAAAAAGAAAAGGAAATTTGCTCAAATGAAGCTAATTTGTGAATTCATTTAACTAAGCTGAGAATAAGCTTAAATGTGTCAAAAAGAAGAGGAGTGCCCCAAAGAGAGCAAGGAGAACCTTCAAGCTTGTTATGAGTGAGGATGAGTATGAAGAAATAAGCCAAGATAAGTTTGAGGAATCAATAGGTCTTGATGAATCTACTCCTTCACCCATTTACACTCAGCAAGCTGAGTTACCTGAAGTTGATCCATCCTTAGATCAAATAGCTAACAAACAGGTATCTAAAAGTTCCTCAAACTAAGAACTATGCTCAGGAGTAAACTATAATATATGTAAGCGGTGTTGAGGCAAAGTTTATGGCCAAGGAAGCAACCCTTACCAGCAGTAATCAGGTCCAATAGGGCAATAATGATTCTTCCATCTTAGCTAATATCATATAGATTGCACGGGCTATATACCCTTCTATGAATTTGAATGCTAAGTTGGATGCAGTAGTAAGCTAAGTGCTACTTGTTGGGAAATTGACGGTCTCTGGCAAGAAGAAGAAAGCTCAAATGCCTAAATTTGAAGAACACAAGAGCATTAAAGCAGAATCCATTCTATGAGGAATTTGAGCACATCTAATGGAGCTTGTATATTATCAAAAACAATCTTACTAAGGAGAGTACCAAAAGCCTAGTTGATAAAATGGTAACCATCCTCAATGGACTAACTAATTCAGCATCTCAACTAAACGCAACAGTCTCTACTCTTCCTACCTTCAATGTCATCGCTAACGCTGTTGTGAGCATGAGATTTTGTACCAGTTCGTGCATTTGATGATGACGACTTGTCGTGATTCAATCATTTAACTACACAAGTTTTGATTATCCAGCGATCTTTAAATAGGAGTTCTCCTCGGCACCAAATTTTTTAAAGACTTAAACGAATATTTTTAAGGACTTGAAAAATTAGATTTCAAAACAAATTAATTAAAGGTTTTTTTTACTTAATTAATAAAAATGGAAAAAATTAAATATAGTAATAAAAAAAATATAATAAAAATCGGGGCTAGCTGGCCTCGCCAGAATGCTGGTGAGGCTAGCACTAGCCTCGCCAGCATTTGCTAGCGAGGCAAGCATTGGCTTTGCCAGCCCGTACTCCGGCAAGGCCAGCGAGGAGGAATTTTGGGTCCTAGAAATTTTGGAAAAATTCTCCTATAAATAGTAGGGGAATTTTTAGTGAAAGGGGTAGAAAAATTTTCAGTAGAAAAGGGGTAAAAGTACTCTAGCTTTTCTAAACTAAGACATTTTTTTCTATCTAAAAAATTATTTTCGAAATAAAAACACATTTTAATTCCGAATTAATTTTTTTAAAATTAATTTATTTCAATCATAAAACCAAGACTAAAGATGAACGAGGAACGCTCCCGAGGATCAAGCTGATACATCGTAGTGGATTCGCACCGAAAGGGTAAGCCTCTTAGTTCCCAGAGTTGCTTCTTCTCGTGTTTTCTGTATTACAACTAAGCTTTCTCATGTACTCATTTGCCTCCTTGAGAAAAGATAGTACTTGAGGAGGTGGAGCACTTGTTGTCATATCGCATGTACCTCCCTTGTTAGAGCCTATTTGGGGAGAGGTTTGGAGTGTATTTTAGTGAAACAAGAACCTTCTACATCAGCAACCCAAAAACAACCTCATGTAAATAAGCCGTAGGAATTTTCTCTAGGATGTTACCTAAAAAATGATAATGCATTATATTTTTCTTACAGGTGCGCTCCTTAGTATCCCCATGGTACTAAGATGAACCAAACTTAGGATAGATAATAGCCAAAAACCCTACGCATGGGAGTTGTATGGTTGGAAGTTGGATATTGCATGCTATGTGCTACGTGTTTACTACTTTCGATCCATCATGCATTATAAAAATGTGCCATGCTAACCACAAATCCTAATGTAGACACTTGAATGCACATACTCATATTAAAACAATGTGAAACAAACTTATGTTGTTCTCATCATCATGATGCCTATCGAGTGTCACTTACACTTAGGATTAGTTGACACTGGAGATTGTGTCACCCTAGGACAGTATGAAACCAATTAGAATCATGAAGCATCATTTACCCTTTTAGCGTGATATCCACATGATATCTGTTTCTTAACTTGTATAGGGAAAACATATCTTTATACCCAAAGTTTTGCATGATGCCCATTTAGCGTCCGATTTATAGCCCACATGGGGCAATTACACACACTAAACATCCCAAAAGGGACAAACATGAACCCAAGCTATATTTTCCCCACATCATGTCATATCTCTATTGATATCCAAACCCAAGCCCACACAAGGCAAACTCATTTCAAAAACTCTACCTTGCCAATATTCGAGGTATACTATTCACCCAAACAATTCGCTCGGAAAAGGGTAATGACTCATGCATCACCACATACCTTTTAATATTGATGACCACACAAACATCCGAGACTCTGCCCAAATTGGGAAAAAGAACATTTAATGGCTACATACAATAGTTACTTTCATGCACTTTAAAATTTTATGTGATTTCATCAGGGTATGTCATACTTCTTACCCAAAATCAATTGAACCTTTTCATTTCATGAGATCTAGTCATAGTACAAAATCTTGAATTATCGACCTATTATAACACGGGTAACTTGGTCACCTCATCATATTTACAATACATCATTCTTGTCATGGTATCACACGGATAGTGTACGGATCTCAAACCTAAGGATTGGACTTTCATTTTTGCATTTTATCACCTTATCTGATGACAAACCCCATTTGTTTCAAATGAATTGACAAACAGCTATTTATCTCGCATCATGGCACATCAACCCTTTATGTATGTAGCAATGACATTAACATTTCATGCATATACCACGCATCATGATCTAATGTGCATTTCCTGATGATCTTCTTGTGTACCTCAGCTAGGAAAAAGCTTGTTAACCAAAAGGCTTGGAAAAGGCCTACTCATCGCTTACTTCACATTTCTCCGATCGTGGCCACTCTAGAGGGGGTTCCGTACATCAATTCAAGCGAAGAATTGGGTTCAAAATTAGGCCAACACACTTAGTTCAGCTTTAATCAAACTAATAGTATGGCCAACTTACAAGAGGAAAATATGGGAGATGAACAGACTCTTTTGGTGGGATAGAATCCGTAAAGAAATTAATCATCGGTGAGCACCGAGAATGCAATTGTTGTGAAAACCTTTGCAAATAGTGGTCAATTTACGTCACTCATCAATCATCATGCTAGATCCAATCAACCCGAGGAGAGGGATAATGATTTGGTGTCCAATCCGGACATCACTCTTAGTATATGTGGTGTAGCCGTACCTTGGGGATCATCTTCCTCTACTATAGTGTTCCTAGTCCAAAAAAATGTCACTCCCACCTATTATCAATTCAAGGCAGGGCAAGGCTAACTACAAGTTGGTCAATCTGAATACAATTTCGCAAGTGCTTCTCAGCGGCAGGTTGGCAGCCAGTTTTTCCCATGGTAGCTTTTGCACCAAGGGCAGTGGGGCCAATAAAAATTAGGCCTTCTTCCACCTATATCCTATTCATTCAGGGGGTGGCTCAACCTTCAATTTTGAGTTAGAACACGCCAATGACCTCACAGTTTCAATCCATACCCTCTTAGATGTTTCAGAGCCAAGGGCAATATGGTCAGGGAAGTTAATATGGTGGTTACTCAGGAGTTAGGCATAATATCCTCCAGCAACAGGGAGTGCCAGAGTTATTGCAGCAATTCTTAGCCACCTATGATGGTCACCATATGCAAGGTCAGATGGGTATGTTCCCGGCACATTTAGCATTTCGAGATGAAGATACATTGCCACCAAACCTCGCAATGCTGCAGTTCAGGAAATAGATAGGCACCACAGACCCCCATGCCCACCTTGTGCATTTCCAAAATGTGATGAGGGCCTTGAAAGTGAATGATCGAATGATGGACAAGATCTTCATATTTACTCTTGGTAGTCTTGTTATTGAGTGGTACAACCATCTTCCTATCAACATAGCTTACAAATGGGGGACATCTCTTCCTGGCCATTATTGATCATTATGGCTTCAACACCCTTATGCTCACCATAATGCAGAACCTAGAGGCTGTAAGGTAAAAAACTGAGTGAGAATTTCAAATCTTACTTCGAGCGCTGGATGGCCACACAGGTCAAGCTTTAGGCTTGCTTGAGCTTGCCAGAGATGATTGTCAAGCTAATAGATGGTGCATTACCATCTTATAGAGAGAGGCTTGGTCAGAAACTTTTCACACTACCAAGAGGTGTTTTTTAGGGCCAAGAAGATAGATCATTATGACTCTATGGATAAAGTGACATGGAATTTAGCTAGCAAGCCCTGATGCAAGAAAAATGATTCTAACCCCATGCTGGTTAAGACAAAGAAGCCTGTGGTTTAGTTGGTGTAGGTAGAAAATGTAGTTGCTCTTCGGATGTCCAAGGAGGAATACCATCACATTTCCCCCCACATGGCCAATCTTGGGTTCCTATTCACCAAGGTACGAGAGCTCAAGCAGATAGAGAGCTTGAAGAAGTATGTTCCTCCTAGGCCCGAAGATGAAACCAATTTTTGCAACTACCATGCAACTATGAGGCATAGAGGTAACAATTGCAAGGAATTGTTGAAGGCCATTTAGAAATTGGTGGATGATAAAATCATTCACTAGCCGACCCTTAAGCCTAGCACCAAAACCAACCCCTTGCCGAACTTTGAGGCAAAGGTTGGAATGATCAACTCTGGGATGTAAGAAAAGAAGGTGTTAAAATGCATATCCAGAAGCCTAGGGGAGTTTGTGATGGTGGTCAGAACAAGGATTGATCCGAAACATGTTTTGAGGAAGCTAGAGGAGGAATCAGCTCATCGAGGATTTGGAGGTAAAATTAAAGCATCTAAGGTTAACTTAGCTAGATGTCGATTTTTATCAGTAAGAAACCTACATTAGGGTTTAATGAGGAGAAGCAGCACCCAGTAGGAACCAATAGTATGTGATGGCGATTGGGTAAGGAATGGACCCAGATTGGTCATTGATACACTCGAGGCATAATCGAGTAAACGAGAGGTTGTGTATCGAGAAGTTTCGAGTACTGGCTTCAATTTGGCTGGTATGTCTATGTTTGATGGGAATGATACACCGTCTTCCAACATTTTTAAACTCTACACTTTGTACCAGGCGTAGGGCCTTCCACTGGTAATGATGACAAAGCTATTTTCCTATTCTCTAGCAAGAGTGGCAAGCCAGTGGTATAAAATGCAATCGTAACAAGTTAAGAGCACATGGAACAACATCACTACTGAGTTCCAGTCAGATTTTCATTCCTAGAGCAGCCCAGGTAATGCATGTTAGATCTGTTTACATGCAAACAAATGGACAATGAGACATTCATTAGTTATCTGAGATGGTGGATGAGGCCGACCGAGCAAGTTGGTGTTTGGTTAGAGGGAGCACGCAGTTGGTACCACCACCATTTATCTAGATTGATAATCTTGTTAGTTCATGAACTGTCTTATCATACTCATAATCTAGATAGAGATGGGTATTAGGGGTTTGCAACGTTCTAGTAGTGGGATCAAGGATACCCTCCAATTTGGTCTTCGAAATGCTATCGAGGTCCAATCCGGAGGTGAATGCATTGACTGACGATGGGCAAAACAAGGAGGTGGATCCATTGACCGATGTTTTCTCGACGAAGAGGGCCGAAACTCAAGGGGACATGATGGAAGTAGACTCTGAGAAAATGCTACAACGGGTACTGATCGACCTGGATGCTTATGTTTTAAAGTCTAGGAGAAATAAAAAAACCAGATGATGGAGTCTAGGTGGAAGGTGGGACTATCATATATGGGAAGAGACCGATCAACCTAAACGTTACAAGTTGAAGGGATACAGGGCCAAGGTTGATCATGGATATGACCAGTAGCCATGGGTAACTCCCACTAAGATGAGGGTGATTGAAGAAGGGGTATTGAAGATTACTCGAAGTGAAAGGATTTTTCGAAGGGAGGAAGCTATAAAGCTCAAAAACTCTACTCCCGAAGAAATTGCTAAGGAGCAACCTGAACCACCACTCCCTTCGAAAGTGGATGAGAATGACTTGGACGTGGACCCCCTAGTAAACTAGCTAAAGGAGATTCAAGAAAAATACAATATTTGGAAACTTCTTAAGATTTCTCAAAGACATAAGATGGGGTAGGTAAAGAGACTGATGGAGATGCCTGCAATGCCCACCACGTCAGTAATAGAGATGTACGCTGCAATCGGTGAGGGAATTACACCCCACCAACTACCGGCTATAACATTTGATCAATCAGAGTTATCGCGAGAGCTCGAAATACACAACAGAGTACTTTTCATCAAGGTGCATATTTTTTACCGAATAATCCCCTACATTATGGTTGATGACGAGTTGGACTTAAACATGTGCCCACTTAAAGTCCTACCCCACTTAGAACTACGAGAAGACATGCTAGGAAAGTCCGACACTATAATTCAGGCTTATGAGGATTCAAAGTGGGGCGTGGTTGGGATTTTCAAGGCAAAAGTCACTATAGGAGGAGTAACCTCCAAGGTCTAATTTATGGAGCTGGACATTCCAGTAACCTATTCTCTACTGCTGGGTCGGCCATGGATTCACACCCTGGGTGTAGTCCCATCTACCTTGCACCAGAAAATCAAGCTCATTCACAATGGGCAATGAGTAACCATTGAGGCGAATGATGAGTCTGTTATGGCATCCACCACATTTGAAGAAAGGGAAGCAAAAGGGCTTAGGGTGGCAGTGACCACAAAAAAGAAGAAGAAAGAGCGTAAAGCTCTAAAGGGGTACCGTTATTTCCACGAGAGTTTGAAGCCGCTAACGAAGAAGAATGGCTTCATCCTAGGAAGAGGACTGGGAAAACACCATCAAGGAATCATCAGGGCTATTGATCCTGTTCTAGTCACCCCCGGACTAGGTTTGGGTTTTACCCTAAATAAGAAGATGTATAAGCACAAGAGGACATTATTTTGCAATGTGGTGAGCATTTGTGAAGCTGAGGGGAACAGGGTATACCTAGGGGAGCTTGAGCCTCTAATTCTGAATGGGAAAATGCTAGATTGTTTGAGATTTTGAATGATGTATTCAACTTCATGGCTGGAGAGTTGATTAAGCTGCCAGAAGAACCCTTGTTACCTAAAGAGGAATTAGTTCTTTCCTTGAAAAGGACTACAAATGAGAGTGACCATTTGAGTGTCCAATCTGAACCTAAGAAAGAGGAGGAGCATGAGGATGCTGTCAATATGTTTACGAAAGCAATCACTAAATTGACGAAGAAAATAGGCAATACCCGAGATCATGTTGTATCCGATACAATAAAACTTTGGTAGATAAACTAGCTCAGGCCACGCTAAAGGAAGAGGTGGTTCCCAATGCACCTACACTAGTCATGACAACTGAAGACCCTCTACATGTGGAGGAAGAAAATGATGATGTAATTTTGAACATTTCTAATGTTTTTAACATAAAAAAATTACGCCAATGAGGCACACTCAATGAAATACAATGATTTTTCTTGTTAGATGTTCTGCTAGATGGCACCATGCATTCATATGATCATATATATATATGTTCGCAAGGTTTCGACTTTATTAACTCATAGGATTTTTATTTAATAATGAAGCCAAAAACCTTGTCTCCCACTTTCCTACTGATAAGATATAAATTCAAAATACGAACAGGTGTTGTCATTACTGCTTATCTAAATAGAAAAATGGTGACCACTGCAAGTATACAGTTACGATGTAGTTTTAAAAGATATCGATCCCACAGGGAAGAACTAGCTCTAAAGATCAACAAGAAAATGGAATAAAGAAAATAAAATATTTTTGGATTTTAGTTGGGAGGATTAGAATGAAGAATGGATAGATATATGTATGGAAGACTAGAGATTCTAAATATATAGATTTTCCCTACGAAATAAGTATAGTAGAAAAAACATGCGAGTTCAACAAAGATGTTATGATTCACTACACTAATCTAACAAACTCGGTTCAAACACCCAGATGTTCAATTATTCACCGCAGAGCAACACATGAAATAACTTTTCTAAACCTAGAGTAAATGAATTAAGACAATTATATAAACCTGGACAGTGTCAATACTATGCTTAGTATGGGTCGCTCTCACATAGCCATATTTAGCAAGTTACCGTTCCAAAAATGTTGGCTCACTAAACAGCATTATATCACAGATCCAGTGACTATACACGATATTGTTAATCCCGAAACTACTCTTAAAATTAACTCCAACGCATATAACTTGATTAATATAAAAGACTTAACATAAAATACGTATTATGACACATAGAGATATCATAAACTTCGAAATAGAAAGTATAAGTAGAAAGAAAAGCAAAGTAGTAAGGTATGCAAGTGAAAACTAAAGTTGATCAAACCGTATCCACTCTTTAATGGGAGTCATCAATTCCCGCAATTCCTGCGTCTGCTTTGAATTCAGTCTCGGCCTGTATAGAACCTCCGCTAGGATTCTATTCATTACGAATATCTAACAAACGAATATTGAAGAATGAAAAATTTTATTGATAAGTGATTTGCAAGTACACTTATACGACAATCGCTCAAGAATATAGAAAAACCTAGTGATCGAAACTAGATATTTCTTTCTCTATCTACACACACTATACGTAACCTTATAATTGCACTCTAATGCTGCACCCCAAAAAATTGTAAGGTTTGGAGCCCTATTTATAAAGTTCGAAGGGTTGCGTCTATCCATACGAAGAGTCATGTCCATTGGTGAATGATTGCATCACTTCACTGTGATTCGTTGAGAAGATTCAATCTAATCCACAATGGATAGGCACCTTTTCATGATTGGTTGATTTTTGATAGGTGTCTATTCGTTGGTAGTTGATGGCGGTTGATCGTCCTTATCTAGCGGTTGGTAGTTAAGAAGATTAAACCAGAAACCGTCCAAGTCACGATCGTGATATACAAGTCGGGACCGTGAATCTTTGATTGACAGATTTCTTTTTTGAAGAAGAACAAGTAGCGACCACGAATGGTTGTTGCAACCGTGAATTGCATTTTTCTTCAGAATTCTCCTTGTAACTTCATTGATCTTTGACAGCTTCGATCCTAAGCCAAATCTTTAAGTTCCACGCATTTTTTTCACTCTCTTTTCATAGAATTCCACTTTAGATCATTTTACTCCCAAGATTTACCTAGTATCTACATTTGCATAAAAAATAACTACATACTACGTGAAATCTTTTATATAAAGTATAAAAATGACTTAAACTATAGTGTTTAGTGTATAAAATTAATATGAAAATAAGTGTTATTATACACTTATCATACTCCCACACTTAACTTTTGCCTTGTCCTCAAGGTAAATTCAACAGAAGTGTATAAGTTGGTAAACAAGTTCGTACCTCATTTGGCAAAAGACTATTGCAGTGAGTACCACATTCCACGTTGTAAAAGATTTCAAGTAGAAGTTCGATTTTCCCACAAATTAGTAATGTGCAATTTATATAGCTTAGTTGCATACCTTTACTCTCAATGGAGAGTCAACCGAATTGCATCTTCATATAAGCGTTATATGCATACTCGAATATTACCTTCTCTTAAGCATAGTATAAAGTATAAAGGACATAGAAAACACTCTTTGATTAATTTCTCTCAAGGTATTTTTAGGTAACCTAGGATGCTAAAACACTCTCAGTGGTTGCATTTTATGCTCCATACCACTCTCCCCTTTTTTCAGTGGTTGCCTTTTATGCTCCATACCACTCTCTCATATTTTTCTTTTAAGCATATATTTTTGAAGTACTTTGTACTTTGCACCCATTTTTCATGCTATGCTTTCTTTTCTTTTTTCACTCAATGAATGGTTGCAATTTTTGCTCCGTACCATTCCTCACCTTTTGCATAACTCATTGGTTATCCTCCCTTTCTTTTGATTTTTCTTTAATACACTCATCCTTTATCGATCAATTTCAAAGTATTATGGCTATAGTTTCCTAACACTTTAAACACACTCAATACTTATAGGACTTATTCGAGATTTGCATATAAAACTCATAGTAAGAATACCATTAGATATTACTCCACCTAAACTTATTGGAAGCATTAAACTAAAACTATATAACTTATACTAATTCATGTTGCATTGAAATGTATATC
>CATIWQ010255629.1:0-71821 GCA_949673415.1 Euphorbia schlechtendalii | reverse complement strand
AATTCACATTCTTGAAACAACGTGGTTTTGTGTACTTCCCAATTATCCATAAAGGAATTTTCTCAGAACCATCCTCATTACAGCAAATAACAATTGTAAGTCTTTCCTTATCTTGTTTCTTACCTTCAAGTTGCTTTGTTGAAAGAGAACGAATTAGTTGTAGCCTGTAGAACAATCCAGTTTCATCCATATTGAAAACATCTTTCATAGCAAACTGATTAAGTTTCTCTCTTATGGATTGTAAATTGTTCTCCACCACCTCCATATTAACCGATCCACTTTCTTCAAAACGATGATATGTCTTGATGCCGTATCTTGATTTGAAGCGCTCTAGGCAACCTTGAGAAAAACGAAAATCTGGCGTATTAATGGGATACATCTTTTTTAGAAACTCTTTTTCCTTTGTCACAATTAGTTTCCCACTCATATTAACAAGCTTTTGGTTATGAACAAACCACTAGTACAGAGCCTTCTCTAATTTTGGAAATTTGGTAGCTTTATATCTTTTGGCATCATCTTTTGGAATGTCAGAAACTGATAGATACTCTGCTGAACTCTTGATCGTATTTGATATTGTAGCTTGACTAACTTGCAAATTAAACTTCTCTGACACCCATTGTTGCAATTGCTTTGAGTGCATGCTGGATTTTGTTGTTTGTACTCACATAATTCTCTATGTATACCATCTGTCATGGTTGATTTTTTTATACCTTTGAGATGAGAAATCATTTTTTTCTTTGTTTTGTAGAGTTATATGTAGTAACTCTCTTTATATAGTAACTTAGTTAATATTAGTACATGTGACTATATTAATAGTTGAGTGGATTTATACATTTAACTTGAGATATGTATGGAATACTAAAAGTTTATCAATGAAAATACATGAATTTAGTTAATATGCATGATTAATACTTATTAATTAAATTCATGTATTTCATACATATTAACATTGTAGAGATATAAACTACATACTCTATAAATTAATAATTATTAATTTACGCGATTAATTAATACTTTGCTAAATTAATAAAATTTCATGATCCTAACATTATTAATTTATAAAGGTTTGACGTTATACAAATAAAAAATGGTAAAGCAATTCCAAATATATTTAAAAGCAAAAGGCAAAACAAAACTGAGTAACTGTAGCCGAATGAGATATAAACACAAACCCATTCAAACTTACGGTTGAGAGCTGGTGATGTTCCATCAATTATTGAGGTATGCTCTGAAAAAATAAATCCCTTTAATTTCGATATCATAATAATACGGAAAAAATGGTTTGATCATATTATTTATAAGATGGTCAAAGTTGTTTATAAACACACCATTTAACTTACAAGTATTTTAATAAATCATTTCCGATAGCTCATTTTTAACATATAAAAAGCTAAAAGTTTTAAGTTGTTTTTGGCAAAATATAATGTTTCATCAAGGAATATACAAATATATCTTCATTTAATTTTTATACACCAAATAGTCATTCTTCTCCAATCTAATTTTTTGTTCAATTTAAGCTTTTTTGTTAAGTACTTTACCGTACTCTTATAAAAAAAAGTATTTTACCGTACACTTAAACAATGAAACAATTAATTTTGTTGATGGAGAAAGGAATAAACAACACAGTGAAGAAAAAAACATATTTACTAATCATCATTTAAAAAATGCACAGGGTATTTATATCGGAGCATTTATATATGCTTTCTTTCCTATAAATGTTGGGCTTTACAGACTAATGTAATTTGGGTTTTTAGATTATATTGTGGACCTTTTTTTTCCTTTTTTTTCTTTGTTCGCAGTTGCCCTAATATCAATAAATAATTTAGGCAAATTATCATTCATTATAAGAATGTTTAATCAATTAGATATAATTGTAATTTTATTTAACCTTGTTAGTACAATCTTCTCTTGCTTAATTAATTTGAATTCCTTAACTTAAGAAGATCATGTCTTTCAAACCGTTAATTTTTTCAAAATGATTCTTTAGAATATTTTGTTCGTTTCATTTTTATCTTCAAAACAAAATTTAACTCGATATACTTTCGACAAAAAAAATTGAAAGTTCAAATTAATATAATTCATATTATACGAGTTTTCATTTTGGTATAATTTTCAATATACCAGATTTCTTTATACCTGATTTTTTCTAAGTGATATAATGCGTATTATACGAGCTTGCGAATTAGTATGATGCTCGTTATAGTTGATTTTTGGTATAAAGAAATCTGTTATAATGAACATTATACCAAAATGTATACTGGTATAATTCAAATTTTTTGTCGAACGTATATTAAGTTGGATATTGTTTTAAAGATAAAAATGAAATGAACAAAATATTCTTAAGAGTCGTTTCAAAAAAATTAACGGTTTCAAAGATTTTATCGTTTTAAGTTAAGAAATTCAAACTAATTAAAAAAGAGAAGGTTGATAATTAGTAGAATTGTACTTCACGTATAAGTTTAAATATGAAATATAATAAGACAAAATTGCTAATTTATAATATTTAGGATAAAATTATAATTAAATCTAATTAGTTAGCATCCCATGCAATTCCCCTTCATATTTCTCATAAAATTTGGATTCTACAAAATTTTAATTTTGCAAAACTCAAAAAGAATAAGTTTTTTCCTTATACGTAAAAAGGAGAAGCATATATTATCTTTTCTCACCTATTTAATTTAAATTCCGCAACTTCATACGTCTATATCTTACAAACTGTTGATTTTTCGAATCGACTTTTTAAAATACTGTGTTCATCTTAATTTTATCTTTAAAATGACATACACTTCAAATTTTTTGAAAAAAATAATTTATCATGGTCTTATACACAGTACAATAAATTCATGTTTTTTATTGCCTTTTTACATAAAAGTGTAATACATGATATGACATTATACCGCTCTTATATCATGTATAACGTCTTCATGAAAAGATAGTAAGAAACGAGTATTATACCACTATTATAATATGTATAAACTACGATAAATTGTATTTTCACTGGAAAGTGAGTTCTGTTGTATAACCAAACTCTATATATAAAGTACCTTTGGACAAGCTCTAATTAAATTTTTTTCATAACAATATCTACCAAAGTGAATTCTAAGTGGATGGAATAATGGAAAACTCGAATAAATTGATGTGGAATAGAGTTGACTCTTCAACAGATTTCTCTCTTCATATCTTGTTTAACAATATTTCCTCCCTCCATTTTTGAACAAATATTCAGTCTTCTTTTCTGAATGATGAACTCATTTCCAGTTGAAAGGGAATGCTCCTTTTGGAGTTACCTTCCCCGCTAATAATGAATGGTAGTATTTCTACAAAGCCTCCAAATCGACTAAGTCCCTAACCTTCCTCTTCCCAGTGAGGCCCTTAATCAAGCATGAGAGTGCCTTTTTCTCATAGGTTAATTCTGCTAAAAAAGGACGCGATACAGGTGTGAGTAACTAACGAAAAGAGCAATCAGGTTTTTGAATTATGAACTCGGAAATAGGGTTTTCTGATTTTAAAAAGCTTTGGATTTTGAAAGTGATAAATTCTTTGAGAGCTAGGTTTGTGTAAAACTAAAAATAGTTATTTAAAGGGTAAACTTAAAAACATAACATGTGGTTGGACAGTTTAGCAAAAAGGTACATGTGAAATTTTTTTTCAAAAGAATACTTGTGGTTTCAAAAGTTACTAAAAACATGATTTTCAATTTGAAATCACGTTATAAAAATGGGTAATCTTGTATATAAAGAACTGAAATTTTGCAACATAATTAATAATACAATACACCTTAGTGAAAATTTTGGAATATTTGAGAAGTGCAAATATTTCAATAAAAACGTGATGACAATTTTTAAAAAATCATAATAAAATGAATAATTTCTGAAAATTATTCAAATTTTAATGAATAATTCTTGAATAATATGGTTAAACTATATGAATGTTAAATTTATTGAAATATCTTCGGGAACATTACTAATTTTAATGAAAAAAATATTTTTGTCCTTGGTTTGCAAATTTTTGAAACCACAAGTACTCTTTTTACAAAGAAAAATTCTACAAGAATCTTTTCATAAAACATTCAAACTACAATACAGGTTTTTTTAAGTTACTCTTATTTGAATTAGAAGGCAAGAATAATAGAATATGGAAATATGAAGTTGAAAAATCAATTTGAAGGAGGAGATGTACTATTTTGTTTTTCCTTTTTTTTCGAATATGAAGGGTTTCTAAAAACACCCTTAGCCATGTGAGGTATTTAACGGTGTGATTGAAGTTCATCATCGACGTTTTAAATATTTTGTTCGTCTTAATTTTATCTTTAAAATGACATACACTTTAAATTTATCGAAAAAAATAATTTATCGCGGTCTTATACATAGTACAATAGCGGTTTAATACGTGTTTTTTATTACCTTTTTTCATAAAAGGTACATGATATAAGATTATACCGCTTTTATATCATGTATAACGCTTTCATGAAAAGACAGTAAGAAACGAGTATTATACCATTATTATATTTTGTTCTGTTGTAAACATTAAGGGGGGATATACTATATAATACATTATACCCCTATTATACCATGTATAAGAGCTTTCATACCAGATTTACAATCTTAATGCCATGATTTTTATGGGAAATTCAATATTGTTATGAACATAAAAGAAAAAAAAACTATATAAATACATTATACAACTCTTATATCATGTATAACTGATTCATGAAAAGGTAGTAAAAAATGAGCATTATACCAAAATTATACCATGTATAATACTATGATGCGATATTTTTTTTCGAAAAATCAAAGTGTATGTCTTTTTAAAAATAAATTTAAGACGAACAAATTATTTCAAAGCATCAATTTAAAGAAATCAACGGTTTGTGAGATATGAACATTCAAAGTTGCGAAATCAAATTAAATAGGAGATATAAGATAACTACGAGGGTCAAACACAATCGGGTAGAAAAAAAGACAAAATGAAAATTTAATCTAATAAAATGACAAAGTTAATAATACTTTCTTTTTGTTGTAAAAGCATTAAAATCTAATTTTTTGGACATATGATTCAATTTTCCTATATTGTTTGAGTAATGTACCCAAATATCGCAATTACAAAAAAAATTAAGGGTTAAAAATGCCATGTAATTTCATTCATTTTTAAAACAAAGATCGCATATTTTTTTTTCTTTAAAAGGGGTTTGAGGTTTGAAACGTTATCAAATTAAGAATTTTTATCATTACATAATTAAAAAAAGCTAAGATGGTAAACGGTAATTTTGGAAACTCATAATTTTCTAACATAAAAGTCAAGAAAAGAATGATCATTCTACTCTTATGGTACCGTATTTTCTTTATTTATAGAGTTGGTACAATTAATTCACTCAAATCCATTACACTATTTTTCTACTTCAAAAATATTCTCTTCATTAAAACAATATTTTTATCATTAACTTATTTTTTTGAAAAACATTTTATTCTATTAATATTTGACAAAAATATTTAAATTTTAATATTTTTCATATTAGCAGATGAACATAAATTTAAAATAATACAATACAATTAATATAAAACATTTACTTATAGATAATTCAAAAGTAAATATTTTTTTAAATAATAAAAATGTTATTTGTAATTATTAAACATATTCAAATTATTAATAAACTAATCAACAAAATTATAAATGATTATTCATGTATTTATTTAAATATAAAAGTAAAATTATTAATAATAAAAATAATAATGTATCTTTTTTTTATAGTAGAAATATAGAGAACCATTGAAGTATAACCATACTCTATATATAAAGTACCTTTGGACATGCTTTGATTACATTTTTTTTCATAACAATGTCTACAAAATTGAATTCAAGTGGATGGAATAAAGGAAACTCGAAGGAAGGAGGAAACAAAAATAAATTGATGTGAAATAGAGTTGACTCTTCAACAGATTTCTCTCTTTCATATCTTGTTTAACAATTTTTCCTCCCTCCATTTTTGAACTAATATTCAGTCTTCTTTTCTTGAATGATGAACTCATTTTCAGTGGAATGGGAATGCTCCTTTTGGAATTACCTCCCCCGCTAATATTGAATGGTAGTATTTCTACAAAGCCTCCAAAGTTGTAGCGTGTATTTCTCTTTTTTTTCCGAAACAATTGCAAGTGTCAAGATTCGAACCCTGATCACCTTACCCATTTTGTGAATATACCACTTAAACTATGTCTGATTGGTAGCGCATATTTCTCTTTAATCGACTAAATGCCTCCCCTTTCTCTTCTCAGTAAGCCCTTAATCAAGCATGAGTGCCTTTTTCTCATAGGTTAATTCAGCTCAAAAAGGACGAGATACCGGTGTGAGTAACTAACTATAAGAGCAATTAGATTTTTGAATTATGAACTCGTAAATAGGGTTTTTCCATTTTGAAAAGCTTTCAATTTTGAAAATTATAAATTTTTTGAGAGTTAGGTTTAGTGTAAAACTAAAAACAATTATTTAAAGGGTAAACTTAATAAACATACCCCATGGTTGGACTGTTTAGCAAAAAGGTTCCTGTGGAATTGTTTTTCAAAGAGCACTTGTGGTATCAAAAGTTACCAAAAACATAATTTTCAATTTGAAATCACGTTATATAAATGGGTAATCTTATGTATAAAGAATTAAAATTTTGCAGCATAGTTAATAATACAATACACCTTAGTGAAAATTTTAAAATGTTTTGAGATGTACAAATATTTATTTTTCAATTTAACACATTATGATAGCTTTTAAAAAATCATAATAAAATGAATAATTTTTGAAAATTACTTAAATTTTAATGAATAATTCTTGAATAATATGGTTAAACTATAAGAATGTTAAATTTATTAAAATATCTTCGGGAACATTACTATTTTTATTGAAAAAAATATTTCTACCTTTGGATTACAAATTTTTGAAACCACAAATACCCTTTTGCAAAGAAAAATTCTACAAAAATCTATCATAATAGAATATGAAGGGTTTTCAAAAACACCCTTAGCCATGTGAGGTATTTAATGGTGCGATGAAAAAAATCCTTTATTTTTATAACGTTTCAAATTTCAAGCCTCATTTTGAAAAAATAAATTCCACAAGCCCTGTTTTGATATGATTGGGCAATATTTGATGGTCCAAGGCGGTCAAAGCGGTCCAAGATGAGCAATGTGGAGAGTGCTGTCAACGCTCAAAAGCCCATGAAAAGTGCTCCAAAAGATTAGAAAAATATTGTCAAATATCTGAAAAGTGTAGCCAAATGAATTTTAATTTCATTCTAAAGAGTTTGTGTTAATTAAATTTATTAATCTAGTTCATTGAATAATAATAAAAATTAAAAAACATCAATCTGCCTAATCCTCACCTAAATCTCGATTAATCCCTGTTAGACACACGAAAACTTTAACCGCACAACTTAAACCCCTATTTACAACACTAATTTCCTTTAAGGTAGCTTTTGAAAATTATATTACAAGGTACCAATTGTGGCCACCGGTGATTGAACAGGGAACTGAAAAAGTGCAATCAACATCATTGGGGAAACAATTTGATGGATTTCCACAATAATAATTAAATATGTAACATATGAACGATTATAACTATTCATCAGCTCATGTTTGTGTAGCAATATAAAACTTTGGACTTTATTAAATTCAAGTTTGATTGACTTGTAAAAAAATGAGTGTCGAAGATTGGTTTACATAAATAGGCCTGGACTAGGCAAAGTGGGTACCCGACTTATGAATATGAAATTACAAAGCTATACAACTTAATAAAATAAATTTTAATTCCTTACTCATAATTAGGAATACAGGACATCGTGATGAAAAATTGTTTTAACCAGGGTTATGGGATCTCAACTCGCATCAACGTGGTTTTACAATTCTACATGGAAAACTCTTTTGCACTTGTTCGAATTTTTTTGACATCATAATAGTTTATATATCAAGTGCGGACAAAGGTAGAAGGAAACTTAATTTCATAGAATTTTTTGGCCAAATTTGAAGAATTCAACATTTTACAACTTCTCTCAACATATAATAAAACAAAGATAGATATTCCAATTCAATGTCTACATTACATATTACTGAGTATTTTTTATTCATCGGAGACTTGAACATTTTAGTTTATCCTGCCATGTTATTATTTTTACTTTTTTGGTTCATTTATCATATGTTTTTTGAAATCAAGTTTCAACCTAATTTACCAACATCCAAATTTCAAGTAAAAACTGAAAGATAAGAAATGTTTGGGTAACGATCAAACTATAAAAAAAGCCCATGATTAGGGTGAAATATTTTACATACTTACAATGCATAAGCAAACTTCCATTTACATCTTATTTTTGCTCATTAAATTATTCTATAGTAATAAATAAATTCCTTTTGTGTTATCAACGAATGGTCAACTGATATTGACCTTTAATGCAGCACAACAATACAATATGCTATGCCTCAGCAATCTCTCATTGCTAAAAGTGGCTCCTTATGGTGGTTGGTGTTAAAATTAACATTGGTATATCTTGGTTTCCAAATGGTGCGCCCTCCAACGATCTCCGGTCCGTTTTCAAGTCGCAACAAGTGCTCCATCTCTACTGCCTGGTTCCGGTTATTAGCAAACTCTGGATTTGTAACAATTTTCGATAGAGATTGAAGTTCGTCATCAACGTTGCACTCCCTTCGAAACTTCAAACTTACGCCGGAAAGCTGGTGATGCTCCATCAACGATCGGGGCACGCTCTGAAAAATCAACCCTAATGATTTAGTTACCTTGATTATAATATTATGTTTCTTACGAATAAACGGAAAAAAATGGCTAGATATGTTTTTCATTGTTTAGAAGCTTTATAAGCACTTTTTATAAATCATTTATGAAATTATAAATTGATTTCAGTAAATTCTTTTTAAACAGCCTACAAACACGTACCGTTTGATTAAGGAATACCCAAATATATCTTAACTTAATTTTATAGCATGAGCATGGCTTAAAGGTGCTACCTGTCAGTACTACCTTTAAATATATCTTAATTTAATTTTATATACCCAATAGTCCTTCTACCCCACATATCCATTTGTCACTCCAACAAATTTTTACTGACTTGTAAGCTTTTCACTACACTTATAATTAAGTTTTTTATAAGTCCATATTTAGAAATAATTCAACTCCTATTTCCAAGCTTCTAAGTTAAGAATAGCTTGCAATCCATAAATTAAATTAATACCGATAAATGTACCTCAAGAATCCAATTAATGTATTTGGTATTGTTTACATGTTGATTCACATCCAGATCATTCCATCCCGGCTGCAATTCAATTAGAAATATAAAAGATCAATAAAATATTATGGATAACGAAATCCAGTAATAAAAAATGGAATGATATTGATGGGACTTACTTTGAGTCCAGTGCGAATAAAATCCGTGGTATGAAGATCAAGTTTGGGAAATTTATGAGTATCTTTGTCAAGCATAGGTGAACAATTAATGACATGAGGAGCCACTTCTTCTCTAATTTCTTTTGACATTTTTGATAGCTTCCTTGTCTTTTTATTCATCAATACCGATACACTGCTCATACATATAAAATAAATATGGGTTAGTTTGTTAAGTAATTTTGATAATATTGAATTATTTTTTAAGAAGATGAAATAGAACGAACCTGGTTGCTCGTGCAATAATATGACCAGTAATAGTATCACGAATAATCCAATCATGCCCTAAGCCATTTTGACCCGAGTGGTACATCCATGTCTCTACTTCAACAACATCCAGCCTGCAATAACCATATTATAAGCTACTATATTTATATATTACCGTTTTTTTAAAAAAAATGTTGAAAAATATGCATACCAAGAAGGGTAATGGTGGAGCTCAACTTGCAAAGAGGAAATGACCCAAATCAAGTCATTTCTACACATTTCTTTAGTTATACCCAAATCTTCTCCATCTGCTAATACTCCCATCATTGTTCCATGGTTAAGTGCAGTATCCTGCAAATTACGATTTGCTTAACTATGTTAGTCGATCATTTTTGGGTTTATTTATTCGAGTTTTTAAATTCCACTGAGTAATATATTCATATTATCGTTTGGCAATGAAATAAAAGAAGGAATATATAATTTTTTGAATTTGTAAATATGAATACACAATTTTTTTTTCCTGAATGCTTATTTGCCGCCCATTTTTACTCTAGCGGTCTTCAAAAAAAAGATATTTTTCTTTTAAAAGGAGACATAAATAATTTCACAAGAATGGTAGCGTTTAACATCTTTTCTTTAAAAGAAAAATAGTAAGAGCAAACAAACCTGCAAATAACTCATCAAGGCAGTCAAGGAAATATTGCCATCAAAACCAATGTCAAATGACCTAATCATAAGGTTTTGTCTGTAAACAAGACCACCTTTTACCATCTTTCCAACGTTAACCATATCCGCATAATTGTGTTTCACATAAGAGTTATGTCCCATTGTTTTTTTCTCTTCCATTGCCACTCCCCTACACGTAAAATTCCTCTTCTTTCTACACAACATTTCCGAATTTTCCCACTTCCCGTTCTTGGTTAACGTTGTCATTGGCGGCGTTATTATGCTCTTCATGAAATCTTTCCTTTCAAATGCTCCGACATTTTTGCTCATCATCGTCACTAACCCACAAGCGCTAGCCATCTTTCGACTAAAATTGATTTCTGCACCAAAAAGAAATTAACGTACAATCGATCATTGTTAAGTAACAATAATATTCATAAAAAGTTATGGCATTTAAGTTTGTATTAATTATTAAATGAAATAAAACTAAAAGATTTAATATCTTACAGTTAATAAGAAATTTGATGGAGATTATCAAACTGTTGGGTGAGTTCAATTGGGAACTAGGAGGGGAATTTATACAATGTTGAAGTCTTGACTATTCGTTTTATTCCTTAATTCAAAATACTAGGAAATTAGCGGATTTTTACTTTTCAAAATATATTATTTTAATCGGATTGTTAGACTTTGATTCTTAGTACTACCGCTTCATTGGATATAATTGAATATCTTAAAATTATTTTAAGGTCTGTCATTCTTGAATATTGTGATAATTGTTTTCTAGTATATACTCTTTGAATTAGGAGTATTTGTTTTGAATTTGGATTAATTCTCTAATCGGTAACATTGTAAATATTAGTTAATTTCAAGCATCCATTGAATTTTAGTACTTGGGATTTAATTGTATTGAGGATCATACAAACATTAAAATTAAATATCAGCTATTAAAATCCATTTGATGATAGAGATTGATTAAAATTTATAATTTTACCAATTCTCAAATTTATAGAATCCTAATCCTTCTGTTTTATGCAAAAAATAAAAAAAATAACGTAGTTAATTGAATTGTAATTTGAAAGAATATTGTTTTAGTCGGTCAAATAACGATTAGAGGAAATTCTCGTTGATTTTTTAGTAGGCACAACATCAAAATTCCAAAATCTCCTGTAGTTTTAGTGCCCCACTTCACTAGCAAAGAGAAGGAAAGAGGTAGTAAAGTGTCCATCCCGCTGTCAACAAAGTATATAGATTCATGATTTCTAAAATATTTTTCTCCAATTATTCCACTGATACTCCTTATTAATTTGTAAAGCTTTCAAAACAAATATGAATCATCATATTAACTGAATGATTCAATTACAGGATAATTTAATAAATTATATGTTAGTCTATAATATTTTTAAAATCCGTTAATTAGTTTGAAAAATCATATATATCAAAATAGAGGGAGTAAGGAAGAATGCAATAACTGAGCCAAAGTTTTTCTTCTTATCTGATACATCGACACCTCTACTTATTGAACCATTTCAACTGAAATTTTAAAAATCCTATCGTTTATTCTCGTAAATTCCATAACAGTACATATAAACAAAATTATACATAGATTAAAATTTCACGTCAAAAACTCATTCTATCTATATATGAAATTCTTATGATAGAGAGAATAGTCCTATTTTATGGCGCATGAAACTTCTTCATTCTTTCGGTCTTGAATCATTTGGATGTATTCATTTGACTGTATTAATTTAAACACTGCCGTTTCTCCTTTTTACTATTTTTTTAGTGGTTTCTCTTTTGGTTGGCTTAAATATAAATATATTAATTTGTTCAAATATGATCAGTTGAGGCTTATGAATAGTATATAATCTTAAAAAATGGTGATGCTCGTATAGTCAATAACTAGAAATTGAATTGACTTTTGATTTGGATGGTACAAATTTGAATGGGCAACATCTACACTTCTTTGTCAATGTTTTACACTTTAACTGGTCTCTTATTTTTCTTAGTTTTGAATATTGTTTCTCTTCAATCAAATGTGTATGGATTTTTTTAAAAAAGTGCGGAAATGTGTTTACATATAAAGGAAATTCACCACCAAATATTACTTCTCTTCGATCAAATGTGCAAGGGATTATTTTAAAAAATTGTGAAAATTTATTTATATTAAATATAAAGGAAATTCTACACCTCATCTTATATGTAACTCAAATACGTGACCACAAGTTAGGCTCGGTCATTTACTACAAATGTGTAAGGAATTTGTTTTACCTTTTACCATAATACATTAAATTTTACATCACAACTCATTTTTTAAATTTAATTTTGTTTCATTTTGCACTTAATCACCGTTGAAATAACGGTTTGGATATAAATCAACTATAATAATTGACAAAATAACATTCATTTCACAAAAAAATAACCACGATAAGAAAAAATTATCTTTCAAATATAGTTTTTTATATGTAGTTCATTATAGTTACTTTATGTTTTTATTTAGTACTGTAAAATTTCATTCTGCGATACTAAAAAATATAGCAATGGTTAGGCTAAAGTAACCCCTGAAAGAAATTTGTTGGCCCATTCATATATTAGAATTAACTTTCATTAAATTGTTTTAGGTACAATTGAATTGTAATCCAAGAGAATAAGGTCTCAGATAAATTTCGGTTACAATAATATTTAATAAAATCTAGGATAAATTTTAAAAACATGTCTTGTGATTTCATATTATCAAAATGAGGAATGTGATATTTTTTTCTCAAACGGGGACTGGTTTGTAAAGTTATCAAAGCAAGGACTCTTTAATCACACCGTCAAAAACTTGGGGGCAAATTCAGAAACCCTAAAAATGCAAAAAACCAAAAATTGTCTGATCTAACTTTCTTCTTCCTTCTTCAAGCATCCAATCTGTAAAACAGAATCTCCAGCGAACAAGGGGTTGAGGGTGGCCAATCAAGGAAATGGAAGTGTCTCCAGCGAACGAGGGTCAACGCGAGGAAGTTGAAGGTTGCGTAGCTGGAGAGTATGAAATCGAGGTTGAGAGAGATGAAAAACGACTGATAACTGTAACTGGAGAGTATGAAATCGAGGTTGGTCCCGATCACAACATTTCTTTCTTCATCCCTTCACCATTGACCCGAACCCGACCAGTAACTGTAATAGAGGGTTTCAGAGAATGAATGGCATATACTTTTGCTTGCTTTTTCCCTTTGCTTGTGTAGCTTATTGACGTTGCCTTCCTGCCTTAAAGACGGAAGTGTTTGAAGCTCAGACCACTCATAGACCAGTGCCCAGGAGATGAGCGGATCCATAACGGAACCTTATATATAACCAAGTAAAATCCATCATCATCAGAACTGGCAGAGAGGTGGCTTCTCGACAACGGAACAAAGGAAGAAGCTGCTTTTGTTATCACCAGCAAAATCAACGGAGATGCTGAGGTTAGAGCTTGGCAGGATATGAAGAGGAACAAGACAGTTTTTAACATTCCAAAATCACCCCTATCACATCCGCATCATTGACAACATTAGTCAAAAGTCCTCGTCTTGGTAACGTTACAATCCACGATCCCCCGTTTGAAAAAAAATAACAGTCTTCGTTCTAATAACGAGAGAAATCACATGACTGCTTTTGAAGTTTACCCTAAATATTTTGAATTTAAACAAGTATCTGGAGTCAGGAAAGGAAGAACTTTTTTTTAACGCCCAATATAATAATTTGGACAAGGACAAGTTAATTTTACCATGCAAGTTTTTTTATTTGTATTCAGTGTAAAAATTCAATGTAAATAACCGAATATTCAAAGTCTCAAAATCAAAACTTTGCAAAGCAAATTAGAACCTAAAATAACACTTAAACGAATCATCAAATAGAGATTATTTTAATTGATAGCAAACGTAAACTTGCCAGAAACTGGATATGTTCTGCACCGAATAACCAATGAAAATAAATCAAACACCAACCGAAGCAAAAAAAATTAATAGGTGTGCTATAGTATGAATCTTGTAGCAAAATTTTTCACAATATTGTAGTGTTTATACAGGAAATTGTAAAATTGAAGGGGCAAAAAGTACAACAAGCTCTGGAGATCAGCTTCACTAGGGAATTGTTCTATCCTGACCAGATTCAGGATCCCCTAACTACGACAACAAGGATGAGAGAAAAAACATTCCTACGGAAAAAAACCATCTTGCCTAGTAGGAGTGAAATTAAGAGGAAATTTGACGCCTAAAAACTCGAACAAAGTATGTTATACACATTTGCAAAATGAATGCATTTAACAAATGGACTGATTTGGTGTGCAGCAAAAGAAAATACCATCAGTGTGTGTACCTTTCTGCCAATGTTCGGTTATATGATCTATGAAATAAAAAACACAAAGAGCAGCTTATGCGTTCAATGTCGTCTTCAGATAGCAAGATCCTTGAAAGCCTCCAGCTTTCCATTTGATGATATGGAATCCGATATATTATTACCCCTGGGATGGCTTGCACTCCCATTCTCTGGGTTTTTCGTAATTTGATTGTACACTGAATTAGGCATGGCTGAACTGTACTTTCCCTCGAAGTATGTGGAGTAGGGGAAGTATTCGGCACACTTCACCTTCCACCCTGCAGGAAAACAAATTATAAGGATGAGTGAACTTTACCATTTTAACCTTGACAGTCAATCCCACAAAATGTAAATATATGGAATTTAGGTTCTTACTTGATGCAGCATCGTTGTCAATGAGAGATGTTTGTAGTATTTTATGGATTGCAATGCAGTCTTTAAGTTTCCATTCCTTGACAGTACCAATTGCTCCATTTCTGAGAAATAAATGGGCAAAACGAATTAATACAGCCAAACTGCAAAAATAATTTCAAGGATAATAACACAAATCGCAGACAAACATACGAAGGCACAATGTTGTTGGATGAATCTTCAATTAATTTCACAGCCTCGGATTTCATGTCTGGTTCTAAAAGACATAGCATTTCTGCAACTGCAGCTCTATGCATCAAAGAATCTGAAGAAGAAAAAGGCGGCATGACTAACCACAGAAGAACACATGCAAGAAAAATTGTGCAAATATTCTTTTTCATTGTAAAACCATGTAAATATCTAACATAAGTTTAGAGGTTACCTTTATGTTTTTCAAGGAAAAGCCTGTTTGCCTCAACAAGAGATATCCCATGCAATTGACTACAAAATAAATATATAAGTCGACAAGTAATTCATAACTTACGAACTAATTAAACACTAAGCAGTATAACAGAAAAGCGTACACGAGTACATGCATTTAAGAAATATAAAAAGTTCGCGGAAAAAAAAACCTAAAAGATGGGCGCTCTGCTTCGAGGACACTCCAAACAAGTTTTTCTGTATCTGTTACTGAAGCAGCCATGGAGTCCACTTTATGGAAAAATCTAATCTGCAGCACATGAACTTTCTATTATCAACAATCAAAAGACTCTGTTGATTAGGTACCACATCAGTTTCTAAATACCAAATGTACAACCCATTTGAAATATGATAATTCAAATTCATTGCAGAAATTAACACATCACTATCAGCATAAGAAATGTTGCATACCAAACAACGATGTGAATCTGGGTTTTCAGCATCCAATCTCAACAACTGCTTCATAGCCTACAGCAAAAGCAGTAAAATAGAACTCAAATATCAAACTACTGGTGCAAATCCAATTCAATGAAAGCTAGAGAACCCAATATATTATCACAATTCAGTGAAAGCTAGAGGAACCCAAAGAGAAACCTATCATATCTAAGTGTTATTATTCACTTAATTATTTGTCACAGAATAATTTGTCTACTCTTTGCCATATAATCCATATAATAAAGACAAGGAGATGTTAGTTCCACAGATCCAATGCAGCAAGCTCATAAAGTACTGATTCATTTGCAAAAGATGGATGTGACCTAATCAAAACATACCTGCAAGGCAAGCAAAGTTTTCTGCTTTCTCATATTGACTTCAAATGAAAGCAAGTGAGTCTCCAAGGAATCAGACGAGTTATTCTGAAGCAGTTTTAAATACTTTGTGGCTTCAAACAATGGATCTTCTACCTACACACATTAATTACTATTATCTATACACTAAAGAAAATAAGGAAACATGTTTTTGAGCAACTGTAGGAGCATCAACTGAAGTCGGGACAGTGAAGTTCAAGGGGAAAAAGAAGCAATGAAGCCTAGAACAACCTGCAACAACTTTTCCCCATTTGGATCTGGATCCACAGGTTTGACATGCCGTTTTCCTGATTTAGATGCAGTACCTGCACTTGATTCTTCATTCTTTACTTCTGCCTCCTGGAAAAAAGGAAAAATAAATAAAAGAACTATTCAAAGAAGAATAATATTCTAGAAGCCTAACACAGACTAACATACTCTCTTAGCTCGAGCTTCTGCCTTCTTTTGCTTTTGTTTCAGCTTCTTTTTTTGTGAAGGCAGCAACTTTGACATTTCATCATCTTCTTCGGTCGTTGACTTAGTGGGAGAATCATACAATCTTATGTAACATCTGTGAAAAAAATTATTACCATAACATGAGGAAATCTCATCAAGTTGAGTGTGAGAAAAAGGCAAGGTACAAAAATCAAGTTCAACATAAGACAGCAAAATGTAGCGGCAATTAAAAATGAGGACATATAGTGCAATATATGTCTATGCTTGCCACGATAAAAACGAAGCTGTTGAGAATACCCTCTCATCAAAAGGCACTGACTAGTCATCAATCCACAGCTATTTGCAGAATGGCATGTAAAAGTAAATACATGCTAAGAAACAAAGAAGTATCATTCTTTATTTAAAATCGGAAACAAACAAATCCTCAGCCCCTCCTTTCAAATTATCCTTTTAAGAGATAATCTCCAATGCCCTAACTTGTATGCTATCTGGTACATGACTCTGAAACTTATCTTTTGCTCATACATACAATAGCTCCCACCACAACCAGTCTCTGGCAGACATTAAGTCTACTTTGACGAAGATAGAATTTCTACCACTAATTGACTATCATGAAGAGCTCAATTATGGAGACTGACAACAATAAGATCATCTAGCATCCCCAAGTGAATCATGAGCAATGGAAGCCAGTGATCCAAAGCACATTTGAAAAGGTGAAACAGAAATCGCAACATGAATCCGTAATTGAAAAGGTGAAAAAGAAATCGCAACATGAAATCGCAACTAGGAATCCAAACTCATCACTGAACATCCTCTGAACCCCAATTGTAATTGAGAAGTACAAATAACTGATAAGTTTTCAGAAAAGTATTAGACATGTGACTGAAAAGAACAACAATACAAACTTTTCCAATGAAACTCTCCACTTGACTATCCTATTACCAAAGGCAAGCAAATGTCACATTTAAAAAAATTAAATAAGGAAACTAATCAACACAGCATTAATTTGCAAAAGTAGTCTTATTGCAGTGAAAATTTCCCACTTGAGGAAACCATGACCACCGACAAGCAAAACAAGAAAAAAAGACTAAATAAAAAGTAAATATTGGAGGATCAACAAGGTGCCAACGTATTTACATACTGTCAGCATAAATACTAATCTACTAGTTTTTCAAGTAAGTGTTCAAGTTCAACCTGATAGCTCCAGCTGCTGCTTTGTGAAAATACACATGTGAATGCAACCTATCTTGAAATTTAAGCATTGCAACATAAGCACGTAACGTCATTTTCCTTAGGCAATAGGAATGGAAGTCAAATTGGTCTTCAGTAATATCAGCATAGTGCTTTTCCACAGCTAAGAATTTCTTCAGAGCACGTCCTAGATCACCTTGGCGGAAGTAACTCTCACCAGAGGCTAGTTCATACCTTTAAACATAGAATATCATTAAAACTTAGTAGGATGAAACCACATTATAAACTTAAAATGGATGAAAACAATGTCTGAAGAAGAGGCACACCACATGCACTGCATATCATGGAGATTGTTGTGCTGATCCCCATCCTTAGTGAACAATACTGCAGTCTTTTCTGCTGCAGCAACCTTCAAGAAAAAAAATTTCACACAAATCACAATTGCAGAGAACAAGCTACAAAAACTAGCAATGGCAGCTGGCTTGTATTCAGAAAAAATCATTGCTTCAAGACCTGGTCAGCCTGAAGCATTCTCTTGACACATTCACTGTTGATATATCGATCTGCAAGATCCATGCATCTTGCTTCATCAGCCAAAGCTGCAGCTGCTGCTAAACAACCAGCATGCTTCAGAATCCGGCTCTGTGATCAAAACAGAAATTTATGTTGAACAAGAAGAACATATAAAATTATCATCTTTGCATTGCAGCGCAAGTTAACCACAGTTGTTAGAGGCGCTAGGCGCACAGCCTTGCCCGAAGGCGCGCCCGAAGTCAAGTCGAGCGCCCGAAGTCAGGTGCCAAAAATTTACGAAAAATATTTTTCTTACAAAGCGAAGTTAGATGCAACAACATAACAAAAAAGAACTAAGAGAAGTGTTAGAGGTACATATACAAGTAAAATTGACATATTACATTAAGAATATATAGTCTTGAATTAATCCAACCTTAAAAATGAATTGAATTACGAATATATACACTCTATTTCTTTCATTAAAACTCTTAAAATAGATGAAAAATATATTAAAATTAAAACCATTAAAAAGAATTGTTGGAGGCATATATATATATATGTAAATTTTACATGTTGTATTAAGAATATCTATACTTGATTTAGCCTAAAAAGAATTGAATTAGGAAATCTAGCCTTGTATTATTATTTAAAACTCTTAAAAATGGATGTAAAAAACATAATTATGCAAAATTAAACCCCTTAGGCGCTCTGAGGCGCACCTGTGAGGTGCTCATAGGCGCACTTGAGGCGCGCCTGTTAAACACCACTCCGCCTGTGATATGCCGAGGCTCCAAGGTTGGCACCCTATGTCAGGCGTGCCTTTAACAACTATGAAGTGAACGATGCTTTTTGCAAATTTAAAAAATTAGGATTCCCAAAAAGGAAATAATAATATAAAAAATATTATTATACATTCACATTAATGTGAAACCAAAAGGAGTTGGATGACAACAACATTAACCAACAGAAGGGAACCACAGAAGAGAAGATGAAGATAAAACAGAAAATGAAGCTATAAAAATGTCTAAAAATCACATTCCAATATTAAGAAGGAAAAAGGATAGAATTAAGAAGCAGAGATAACTGAGCAACACTTGTGCACAAAACTGCACATGGATTGATAAAGCAGCTAACCTTCACAGAGTACAAGTCAATAACAGTTGGAGTGTGTTCTATAGCCTCATCGATTCTTTTAATAGCTATTTCATATTGCCCACGTCTATCATAATGCTGGATTGTAACAAAAAGTGACAGTTGTTAGAAAGTAATGAAGAAATAAGACAACAGTAACTTTTGACTTCAATTGACAAGTATTCAACCTGAGCCAAGAAAAACAAGGTCCACATGAGGGTAGAAGGAGGCTCTTTTTCTTCCCTGCACTCAACATTAAAAAGCAAGGCACAATGATTCCAATGAAACTACTGTGAGAAAATTAGAAAATGAAAGTTAAGTCTATTTGATTTTCACAGCTATGACTCATGAAAATTTCCCAACCATCACAAATTTTATTAATTTCATCACATATAATTGCAGAAATTTGTCCAAAAAATAATTTGAAATGACAAGCATAACATATCTCTCTGTCAAGGAAAAGGAGGCAGAGCCCCCACAGCTTCCATACTGTTTTCCCTTGTCTCCTAGTCATTACAACTTTTTAGCTCCAAGAAAGATTAGTTACCATTTAAGGAATCATACAAAGGTTCAAGGCAAAGATTACCTCCCGGGATATTTTCCAGTTGTTCTAATCGACTTCTCCAATTCAAGAACTAAATTTTCCAGTATGTCTGCCTGTATACCAATCATTATGGCAAACTGTAACTCACCAAACTAAAAAATAACTTAATAGCCCCCAAAAAAAATGGCTAGAAACTCACCTTGCTAGGATGATCATATAGTGGAGAAAGATCAGAAAATAATGAAGGAACGCCCTAGAAGAAATAAAATAATAATACATTATTCTACCAAAGAATTACAAAACAAGTTATATACTAAAAAAAATATAGAATAAATACCTTAGTAAGCAATGGCCTAATATAACTATCCGCAGCTTCACGAAACTTATCTCCTTGTAGAAAATCAAGCGGTATTCTCTGCATAAGTGCATGTGTGTGCGAGGAAAAAATGCAAACATCACAAATACATGCTAAAAAATCAGATTCAAGATTCGACTACGAAATGGAAAACACCAAGATAGATCCATAAGTGAGCGTATCTTAAAAACACCACAGCACTAACAGTAAGATGACGCTTTTAGATTTAAAGCAAACCTACAAACAAAAAGAACCTTTTTTTCCTTATATATTCCAATTAACCCTTATAAGATCCTTAATGTGGTTTCTATGCACAGAGCTTCTAAATATTTTATTGAGTATAGTCTCGTCATAAAGGAGGAAGTGAAAGATAACAAACACAGAGCTCAAAAGGGACGGTCCAAGATTATAGAATTTTAGTAGTCTGGTAACTTAATTTCTATCTCAAATAATAAATGACAAGCATTCTTGATACGTTGTGAAAATATGCTTCACCTTAACAGCAGATGACCAAGTATACTTCTGCCTGAGTGATTTGTACAACTCATCCAATTTATCGATTTCATCGACTGAGTAGCAACCATTTTCTGATTTCAACCCAACACATTTTTGCAAGCCTTCATAATACCTGTACAGGGAAAGGAAACAAAAATATAAGATTCCTTTTTCAAAATGGCGTAAATCATATTTGCACCAGTAAAAATAAAAAAAATAAAATGTCAAAGGAAACACCTGTAATTGTCAGGATTCATGGCAAGCAATGCTCTATACAACCCAGCGCCCTCTTCAAAATGGCCAAGCTTCACAAATAAAGATACTTCTTGTTCTTTGTATGACAATTTATCAACCTAAATGATTTAAACTATGTATCAGTATCTGCTAAAATTCCATTCAGTAATCAATAACAGTAGTAGACAACAAGCAGGACACATTACTTACAATTTTTGACTCTTTATTGGACAACTCCTCAAGTGCTCTATTGAAAGATCCTGATTCCTCCAATAAAGAGATCTGGTAGTAAAAGGAAATACTAGAAAGATGAAATTCAATATATAAAAAAAGAATAAGTCAATAAATTATCTAATCTAACAATTTTTAACACTTAAAATCAGCAACACAAAACAATTGGAAAAAAGGCAAATCTTCAAAAGCACCAGCTTCTTAAACGATCAGTCAAAACTGAACAACTATGCATAAAATAAACACTCTGCATTATGTGTATTATGTCTAGCAGAGAACAAGATATTCACTGTAGCATTATAAAAAATGACAATCAGTAGCTTATATACATTCAAACTATAGATATTGAAACTCACATATATTAGGAGAGAATTGTAGGGTCTCCGTTATCTTTTGCATTTTACAGGATAACAAGAAAAGCATCATCAAACAGAGCATTAATTCAGGCACAACAATGAGCAGCATACTCTAGATAATGACATTGTTTTTTAGCAACATGAACAGGAAGAAATTTATGTGAACTGGAAATGTGTGTCAAATTCAAGCTCTCATTTTCACCAATTAGTGATGTACTCTTCTTACATTGTTTTCTAGAGAATACAACCAAAAATAAAGGTAATATCAATAGTTTACCAATCATCATGTAGAATATTAGAAAAGAGAGGAATTAGGGAGGACAAGTAGAATCAAATCATCAAAACCAAAACATGTAATAGTTTACGGTTTACCAATAGTTATGTCCCCATGTAGAATCTGTGAGTAGCAGAAGTCAGTGACTCAAGAAAATAAGCGAAAAATTTTCAAACTCTCATTTATTTACAACTTACAAGTAGTTAAAAGAAATAAGTTCAACTAATTTTAAATTGCCTGCTATTATTATCTTTAGTCTATTACAGCAATATCTTCAACATTGCTAGCAGCTATAACTGAGTAAAAAACTCCTGAAAGAAAAACTCCATCAAACTTCAAAAAGTGTCCTCCAGAACTAAGATACATATGTACAACATTGCATGTGAAAGAGAAAATCCATTTTATAGAAAATCATTAGACAGGGAAACTTGAACTACACATTTCGTCAATAAAAAATGATTCAGTTCCAATTCAAAGCTCTCAGCTTATATTCATATGCAAACGACACTAATGCATCAGGACTTAAACAGATCAGAATCCAAAGGTTATATATGTTGTAGTTAAAGCCAATAAATTCATGAGTTCTATATTTGACAAGTTGTGACAAAGGAAATGATAAAAAAAATTCCAATGTGAAACATCCATAAAGATGTGTCAGAGAATATGAGCTTTTATGGGGATCTAAGGGAGAAAATAAGTGTTTGAAGTTAACAATAAGACCTTGTATAGAAGCATTTCTCCATGCTCACATCGCTCATTGTCTGGAGGATAGTCATCCTCTAATGTCCCTTCATATGCTTCCAGAATGTCAACTGCTTTAGAAGCACTAGCAAAAATAAATCATAGCTTCAGCGTAAATATAAAAGAGCAGTAAGAGCTGAATGTCAAATTACACATCCTTGCATCAGGAAAAGAAAAAAAGTATACATAGAACACTCGCTTAACACAAATGAACTCGGTATTTGTCAAATTATACTCTTGAGATACGAATGTATTGCATCAGGACAAAAATATGAAGGAAGCTCAAAAGAAAATGCTAAACTAGTGAACCCAATGAAAGGGTTCGTTTGTCAAAATTTAATTTCATAAAATCATAAGCTTCGAATAAAATTATTGGCAAACTTATTAGAAATGTATTGCAATACAGGAACCTCTGTAAACAAACTAAGAACTAACATCCCTGGACAAAGACGCAAAAATCTTACTTTGAGTTTAAATGATGAGCAACAGCAAAGCCAATCCAATTCATGCGATGATTTGGCTTCAATGTTAGAAGCTGCTGTCTAGTCTCAACAAAACCTGTCAAATCCCGCATTTGTGCCTGCAAAAAACGAGAGAGATGCAAACTAAAATCAATGGATATGTTGAACAGCACGAGAAGTTGAGAAGGCCATGACTTGTAAGCATACATCAACAAAAGAACAGCCAAAATGTTCAACAAATTTACCATATTTACAATATTGTTCTTTTAATTACAACGATATCTAATATTTTCACCTACATGGATCCATACCAAACATGAGAATTCATATAAAAAAAGATGTTCATTTATGAGAAAAGCCAACACAAGCAAATTCCAATAAGTAGAAAAGGAAGAAACATGTGAACCATGGTAACCACAATCTATGACACTCAGACTCTTCAAAACACTAGCCATACTAGTGTCGAATGGCAAATCACGGACAATGACATGGAACCATGAACAGACTTGGCAAGTTACTCTTGACACGGCAGAAACTTATTATGTCATTTTTATTAAAAAATTGCCTCGTTTGGCTTACAATAATAACAAAGAAAATCTCCACCCCACCCAAATTTGTGCTTGAACCTATGACCTCTAGGATCTCTGCCTCAATCTCAACCACCAGGCTAAGACCTTTTAGCCTACTTAATATGTCATTAGAAATTACTTTATTCCAAAAAAAACCAGCAGAAAGTCAACCTAAACAAACAAATTTAAATGACCATCAATCTATCTAACCAATCAGAATTCACAATAATTTAATTAATTAGCCATCAATCTTCTTAAGAAATTAAACTTCTTAACAATTTGGTTTTGAACCTCTAAATCAAAATTTTGAATATGTTGTAAGCTAGTTAGATTATTTCTGCAATAACATAAGCATGATCAGTTTTTTTTTTTAATATAACATGTGTGTATATATTTTAATTTCCGTATCTCCATACCAAATCCATAACAGTCGAGAGCGCAAGGCGCACTCAAAGAGCTAGGGTCTCTCTAAGCGCAAAAAAAGCACTCTCTTACGAAAAAAGGCCCTATTAAAAATTCAAAGTAGTCAAGAGTGCAAAGCGCACCTCAAAGAGCTAGGGTCTCGCTTCTCCCTTTTACTCAAAGCGCAAAAAAACGCTCGCTTAGGTAAATAAAAGAGCATTATTATAAATTTATCCAAAATATCATAGGTTTAGAATTCAGCAACTTAAAACTAATAAATAGTAAAAAAAATTACATGTCACAATAGTCCACAACAAAAAGATAAGTCCTTAAAATCCAAAATTCATTAAAATATAGTCACGCACACATTTTTTCACAGCATGTGATTTCGGCAAAAAAGCATGCGCCGTGCGCTTTTTTGCACCCTGCGCTTTGCGTTCAACAAAAACGCATAGGGTGCACTTCACTGCTCTTTTGACTATTACGTATAAATTCATCCAAAAAATTACAGGTTTAGAAAATTTAAAAAATATAGCTACTTAAAACTAATATATATTAAAAATATCACACGTCACAATAGTCCACAACAAAAAAACAAATTTAAATCCAAAAGTCATTAAAATCTAACCTTATGCCTTTTTTGCACCCCTGCGCTTTGTGCTCAACAAAAGCGCACATGGTGCGCTTCACTGCGCTTTTGACTACTATGCCCAAATCCAAATTTAGGAGAGTCTACATATAAATTTCACACTTATCATACTAATTACTCGGATCCTTATCAGAATTGGATACCTGTACACGAGTACTTGTAACGTAGACCCCAATAATTTAGAAGAGTGGAAAAGGTTAAACAGAATTAGACTGGGACAAAACTCATAAGCTTCAGCGGGCAGCCGAGGACAAGTTGAAGCCTAGTATTGGGTGAAGAGAAGGGGTCACAAGCTTATCAAGCATGGATCATAATTACAGTATTTTAATCTCTTTACTAACATCAAAAGCAACAGTACATAAAGATCAAAAGTATTACAAGGATTAATTTTTCAGGTCAGTTCAATACATTATTTCATACATGACAAGGAAACACCACATATGAGGATGAAGAAATAAGATAAAATTAAGGAATATTCAAAAAGCTGAATTACTGTGTTGGCTAAGCAGAGATAACAAGTAAGCTTTCCAACAAAGAAATAACATTATACAGTAAGTGTTTGAAGAATGAAAGCTTCTCAATGCAACTCCCTTTTAATTTAAACTTAGATAACATGTTGCTCTTTTACCACATTAAGATTGAAACTACCTATTAGTTAAGGGTGTTTCAGTGAGATCGATAACATGCAAAAAATCTAAGAAAATTTAGCAGTTATCACAAAACACAACTTGAGAAGCTCTATAAAATGTCAACTCCTATTCTGGTTTAAAAGGCTTTTCAGTTTATTCAAAATTCAAACTAGTTTTCATACATAAATGAAGGTCACTGGATACCTGCAACAGTGACAAATCCCGCAATATTTCGATATTGTCTGGGTCTATTCTCAATGCATTTCGATAACATTTGATAGCCTCTCTGTATTCTCTGTCAGACCGATAAAGAAGACCATAAACGTGCCAGCAAACATGACTTTTCAGGTCATTCTGCATCAGAGATAAAAAAAAGTAAGCCAAATACCATATCAAGAGATATATATGCAAGCAAACAAAGTTATTTGATAAAATCATAAGCTAGAGTAGTTCAACCTTTAAACCAAGCCGGACAAGTTCATATGCTTCAGATTTACGATCCATGCAATTTAATGTTAAGCCCTTCATTGATAGAGTTTCTAGCAGAAAACAATGAAACGGACATTAAAAGATATACAAGAACATATTAAGGCTCAGTAGCTCACAAAGCAACATAAGATCACAATTTTTATTAGTAGTAGAAAATGTTAAAAGATTATAATCCAGAGACAGAAACAAGGAACTGTGCAGGAATACACTAATTTAAGTAAAATAAGATGCACAGTTAAAAGATTTTCACAGCCACCATAAAGTCGTAGAGATAAATGTGCCACACCAGTATTTTATAGTTATACATACAGACATGGAAAATTTTGTTCGAAAAGAGGACTACAAATTCATGCACAAGAACATTCAATCTGTCAGGTTAACTTCACCAAATTCCATATTCTCCAACAAATTAATGCAAAAGATTTACCGCCATGATCTGGAAACTTTTTCAGTATGGCATCTGCTGCTTTCAACCCTTTTTTATACTGTTTCGTCTCATATGATCTCTGCAATGATTATAAGAGATGCAAAAATCAACTATTAATGAGGCAAAAAAATCACATAACACTTCAGGTCAGTGCCCAAAATTAAACAAGAAGACATATAAGTATACGAGACCAATAATCATATAATACAACTTGATACCATAATTGCATCAGACATTAGCACAATTAAAAATTCAATACCGAGATAAAATTTTAAAATTGTCAATGAGAAATGATGAAAAAGCTTCCAATATTTGATATATCAGATACAACCCACAAGAAAAGTACACCAGCCTGGCTAAGTCTGGCAACATTCACAAAACCTGCTTAAGAATAACTGACTTAAACCAATTTGAACAGCTGAGCCTGAGTGCACAGTCATAATTGCTACCGTAACAAATCATAGAATGACTCGCTATCTAGGCAATAGGCATACACATATAGGACAGGTAAATTCCAAAATAACTTGGATAAACAAGCTGAAAGCACCTGCAGGCTAATTTCCTACAGTTTCGTCCCCGAAAAAAAATTGCCAAATAAAAATGCAGTAATGAAGATACGAACTAATCAATGAATTTATCCAAGAAAGACTCTTTAATACTCGTCAAAACATCAATTAGCGAATCCAAAAACGCCATGAACTCCAAAATTGCCAGACATAAAACCCTAAGTTTCTGCTCGAAATTCACGAAATTACAGTAAGTGCACTACTCCACCACTGAAAAACGATTCAAAATAAACCTTCATTCATATCCGTTGAATTTTTCCAATCAGAGTAAACAGAATCACGAAAACAAACTGAAAGAAACTGCAGAGAAAAATTGCAGACAAAAACCAAATAAAACGCGAAATAGAGACACAGAATCGGGACTTACGACGATGAGCTTGAAGAGGTTAGCCTCTTTGGGAGGCAAAGAAGCCCCCATTGTAAACGAAAAGTAACGAGTGAAAGATACAAAATAAAAAGGTTATAGAAGGAACGGCAGAGAGTACAACAGTAGAGAGTAGTCGGAGAGATAGGGACCGGCCGGCGGGGATGAGACGGCTGCTGATTAAGAGAGGAAGAGAGTGTGGTGACTTTGAGTTTGGTGTGTCTGCAACCCTACTCCTGCGACTAACTGCTCAACACTCATCTTACTCCTTCATCTCTCTCCTTTTTTTCACTCGCTACAAGCGCGCGTGTCACCTCCATCTTTGTGCCAGAATAAAAAAGCATTTGTTACCAATTTGTATTATAAATTTCTGATTTCCACGTCAAAACACTTTGTATAAAATGGGAAAATTATATTGATGCTTCGAGGCTTTATTTGTTTTCGAGAAAATATTGTGTGGGAAAATGTTTTTCGAATTTTCTGTGTTTGTTTGATTTGAAAAATAAGTCAAAAAAAAAATATTATGCAGGTCAACATAAAAATGTAATGTAAATAATAAAAAATATTTTTCCATAAAAAAGATGAGAAAACATTTTTCCTTACTAGTCTACTTCACCTCTTCCATTATTATTATCACCTTCACTTCTTTCACCCACACCAACATATTCATCACGATCTCCCTCCACCCACTGCAGCCACCACCGCCACCGCCACTACCCCGGACACTACCACTTCCTTTATTACCATCACCATCATTTCTTCCACCCACACCAATACATTCATCACTTCCCCCACCCTGTTATCATCATCACGACCACCACCACCTCCTTCATTCGCCGCCGCCACCACCACCACCCACACCAACACATCCACTCCACTTCTTTCTCAACACCGCTACCGTCACCACCACCACCTCATTCACCCCTCCACCACTTCCTCTACCAATATTACCACCACTTCCTCCACCCCTCCACCACCACTACTTCCATCGTCACCACCAAATTCATCTCCTCCATCTACATTTATTTTTATATAAAAATGTAATTCATACTTAATATAATTTATTTTTTATATAATAATTATTATGCTATATTTCACATATCTTACAATATATATATATATATGCGTGTGTGTGTGTTAAACTAGGATTTTGTACAGTTAAATTTGTGGATGGAAAATATATTTCAGAATTTTAAACAAATATCTGAAAGATAAATTGATTAATACAAAAATAAATAAAACATCACAGAAATATAAATTCAAAAATTTATACAAATGATTTGATTAATAAACAGAAATCAAAGGATTTTCTCTACAAATTCTGCCCTATCACTTTAGATGAAATATTTTTTCTCTTGTCGAAGTATCAAAACTTTTGACCCAAAACATCTAAATTCCCCGGTGCAAATATTTATTCATTGATCTATTTTTATTATTTAATGTAGGAGTATCTATAGAAATTACTAGTGATTTTCCATCATATATACGTTACATTGAAATTATTTTATTCTTTTCTCATATCTTGTTTGACTAAAAAGATAATTGCATCCAAAAGACACATAAATTCTTACCCAAATGTATAAAAAAAAATCAATATGATGTTACAAATAGCAACTACAATCACAACTATTAAGTACTAGACTAATTTGCAGGACAATAATAGGTCCAAGGAGTTAGTCAGACTGCCATTGTGGCTAATCATATGTTTTTGTAAAATAATGGATATGATAATGAAGAATTAGAATGGTGAATCATCCTCCCATAATGTTTGGTTGAGATTCTTCATAGCATGAATAATAGGCTCTCTATTGGTTGGGTCCATTTTTTAATAAACGGCCCATTTCCAAAAACGGGATGGGCCAGTCGTTTTCTCAATGGGCCAAAGCCCTTGTTTGTAATGATTGAAAAGGCAAGAGGGGAAAGATGAAGATTGAAAAGTTTTCTCCCGCTTTGCTATGGTTGCAGTTTTTTGAATCGGGGAAAGGGGAACAACAATGGCCGATCTTCAGGATCCCCTTGAATCATATACTGGATTGTCTCTCTTTCCACGAACCTTCTCCTCTCTTCCTAATCCTCCTCTCTCTCGCGATTCCGATTATCTGAATTCTTTCCACACTCTCCAAATGTCTCTGGTACGTTTCTCTCCTCCACCCAAGCTCAATTACTTCTTCCTTTTTCTGCTTCCATTTCAGCTGCTCCACTTTTCCATTGCGCGGGGCAAGCTATGCGGTGATTTTTTTAACTTTTCGGTTTTTTTTGTTGATTTTCTTAACGCCATGCTGAAATTTAGGTCAGTTTCGTTGTTGCCTACTGCTAAAATTTGGGAGTTTGATTTTTAGTGCTTATTCAAACTCTACTTTTTCTTGTTTATTTGCTGAATTAGGTTTTTTTTTTTCTTCTTCGTTTCTTGACGGCTGATTTCATGCCACATTAATGGAGTTTCATTTTACTTGAGCTAAACAATGCTAGGACAGTGCTTTTTTTGTATTAATTCAACGTAAAATAAATTGGCTTTGAGCCATGTATTTGCGAGTAGCTTAATCCGCTGCTCCCTGTTTCTCGATTCTCAATTAGGAACTGACAAATTATGCTTCAGTTGTAGGATTTTGGGTTGCAGGGATTTATTCAATCTGCTCACGCATCTGAGTTTATATGCTTTTGGTTTAGTGCTTGGTGTAATATCTGAGAAAAATTGCTTAATTAAGACAATGATAATATTTATTATATGCCTCATTTGCAATGTAATGCAATGAGCCAGTTCTTAAATTAACGTTGTCAGATTATTTGTCTCTTTTGTTGCCTTCCCCCCTAAATTTTGCAGTAATTAACTTTGTTCTTCTGTGTTTGCAGTCAGTAAAAGATCCGGAGAAGCTTATAGACCAGGCAAAAAAAATTCTTGTGAACACCACAGAGTTTCCAAATATTAGAATGGCCAGTGATAATGCCTTGAAAGAAAAGGATGAAGTTGTTGATGAAATGGATGTGCAATATCCTCGGGGACAAAGGCCTGGGTTGCAGCGTAAGCGAGCTCGATTTTCTTTACTCCCCAGTATAAGGTAAAAGCTTATTCACTTGTTAAATTTGAAAGTCGATTTGATTTATTGTTAATTGGCTTAATATGGTTTGTTTTCACTTGACAGCCAACCAACTGTGAACATGGAATCTACTTTGGATTTTGATAAAGACCCAGAGGAGTATTTCTTGGCTTTTGAAAGGCGTCAAAGTGAGTTACATGTTTGTTATTTTGTAAGAATCTTGACCCGTTTTCTATCTTGAGATTGGCTTAATCTGTTTTCATTTGGATTAGATGCTCAAAAAGAAATAGCCAGACAGACGGGCCGCAGTTTTGCAAGTTCTGACCAGTATAATGTATTCAAGGTTCCCCGGTCTGAACGGCCAGGAATTCCTGGGTACGATTATTACATGTTATGTTTTATTTCGTGGTCTGGTATGATACTGTAGTAACAATACCTCTTTTGAGTTTAATGCATTATTATGTTGTGTTCTCCTAATAGCATAGTTTTTCACTTGTCAGGAGATCTAAGAAGGCAAAATATAAACATCTTTATTCATCCCTTCTGTCCCAAAATACTTGTGAAGATGTTCTCTCTAATGGTGGCGCACAGAAAGAAACATTGCAGCCAGATCTTGCATCGCAGGAAACAGAAACAGAAAATGTGGAATCACCACAATTGGAATTAACAAATGTTGCATCAGAATTAACAGAACCAGAAACTGCTGCAACTGAGGAACTGGAAATTACTGGTAAGTGGATGCTAATTCAGGAAGATAGATCAGTAACTGTTCCTCCCAATCTTTTGCATCCTTTTTACTTGGACAAGCGAATATTTCCATATAGGTTCAATTGCCAAGGCTGAGAAGACGGTTGATCAACTTCTTGGTGAATTGCTAGCTGATGGTTATGGAGATCTAGAAGGGGATAGAGCTATCAATCTGTTGGAGGAGCATCTGCAGATCAAAACTCTCCACTTGGAGAAGCTAAATCTACCTGAAATGGAGAATGTTCCGAAGCTTGATTTTAAGCCTTCTGAAGTAAACCTGCCAAAGTCTAGGAACATATTATCAGACATAAATAATTTGTTTGTAGGAAAAAAGAGTGCAACCCCTATGAAGCTGAAAAACATGGAGACCTTTGTTCCTAATTTTGGCTCACCAACTCCACCCAAAAGCCCTCTGGCTTCATTATCTTTATTAAAAAAACGTATGTTTCAGTCAAATCCTATAAGAGATACATTCTCATCTGGATGTATTGGCCAATCCCCAAGTATAGATGTTTCTCCTGTTGAAAATATCAACAAATGTTCTGACCCAGAGGATACGGGGAAGTCTTGTTGCATTTCTGAGAAGTTGAAGTCTCTGACAACCAAAGAAGATGATGTTCCACTTGATGGTAGGAATTTAATTGAGATTGCAACTGAAGATTCTACCAGTTCTTTTGAGAAACATGTTAATGGAAATTCGTCAAGGCTTGGTTCAGGAAGTGAAATTGATACTGAGGAATCTGGTTCTGAGTTGGAGGGGAATGGTGTTGGTACATGTAATGAGTTCATGAATGAGAACATAAATAGGGAAGATGCTCAAGTAGATCATCACAAAGATGGACTTGATGATTTGGGGGACATGGTAAGTTTACGGTGTTATTTTAAACTTTGAATTATTTGAAATATTTCCTATTGAATGTTTCATTGTGAGGTTGTGTGACAATTTAGGTACAAGATATAAATGGAAATTCGTCAAGTCTTGGGTCTAGAAGTGAGATTGATACTAGGGAATATGGTTCTGAGTTGGAGGGTGATGGTGCTGGTATATGTAATGAGTTCATGAATAAGAACATAAATAGGGAAGATGCTCAAGTAGATCATCACAAAGATGGACTTGATGATTTGGGGGACACGGTGAGTTTATGGTGTTATTTTAAATTTTGCATAATTTGAAATCTTTTTTATTGAATGTTACATTGTAAGGTTGTGTGACAATATAGGTACAAGATCTGGATGCTGAAGCTTCTGCAGAGCCCAATGAAAATACAGGTTACTCTCCTGTGGATACACCAAAGAGCAACCAAATTGAACTTGGTAATTCTTTGTTAAAGTTCTTAAGAAATATTTATACAATTTAAAAAAATGACATGATGGAGTTACTGTTATATCATTTTGTCTCCTAACTGCTTAAGTACTTGTTTAAGTGATTTAACATAAGGTGTTTGATATCCTCTAGCTTTCTTTCCGTTTTCTTTTATCTATTTTGCCCTTTTATCATTTCATATCATTATTTTAAACAGACCCTGCAGTGGCTGAGGACCAACAATTGGATGGTAGATCTCCTGAATATGCGAACATGACTTCAATTCAAACTCAAGCTACCTCTTTGGAGCTGCAAACTGAGGTCTAAATTTTTTTCATATTTTGATAGAATTTATCTTCTATCTGTCTGGAATTTCCCTATGAAACAGCAAAAATATTTGAAAAATTTAGGCCAGATGCGTTATGATGCGATAAGTGGAACAAATTCTATTAGATGATTGTATGGCAAGGTTTTCAATGTCTTCATAAAGGGGGTTGAATTACATATGTGATGAGATGATGCCCCTTCTGGGTTGTGCTACTCATAATCTAATGGGTAGTAGCTGGTCATCTTTAGTTTAATTTGACTTTTGATAATTGGCATGCATAAACTATAGGTAGTTAAAATTTTCATCTTCTGGATTGTTGGATTAAGACTTATTGAACCTGAGTGCAATTTTAATGAATATCGACTAGTGACATCAAACTCTGTTTATTTCAATCTTAGCATTACTGGCTTTCGTGCTACATGAAATGAAAGGATAGCAGTTCGTTGTCTCTCACAACTTAAACGACCATGCATATCAGTATGTTGTTACTCGTCCGAAAGATCATGCATATTTAAACTGAATGGTAATGTTTCGATAATGTTTTATAAATGATGTTGCATTGTCTTTATGCAAACAGAGAATGACTGTATCTTCTGTGCGACCAATGAATGAGATTACAAAAGAAAAATCGCGTCCTCTTAGGGAACGTAGGAACAAAAATCTCTTGAAGAGGCAAAGCCTTGCAGGTCAGCTGTTCTTGTAATCTTTTTTAGTTTTCTTTCACCATTTCTGCAGCATTTGTATTTCCGAGCTATTATTCTCAATACTCTCTTTCTCTTGATTGAATAGGCTGTGGTCTGTCATGGGAAACTGGTGTGAGACGAAGTACCAGGATTAAATCTAGACCATTGGAGTACTGGAGAGGAGAAAGATTTCTGTATGGAAGAATCCATCAGGGTATGCAATATCTTCCATTTAGTTTTTATTGCAAACAATGTGAATTATAACAACAATATACTGTGTTTATTTGGACTATTCCAAAATTTTCTGCTTAAGACATTCAGAAAATTGATTTTCTTCTGTTTTATATTGTTCCTTTCTCCTGTTTTTGCGGAAATGTTTTATATATCATATTTTACGCGTAACTTCTTAAACTTTTTTAAAAAATTATCTGCATCATAATTGTATTTATTCTGTGGACTCTGAACTTGTTTAGTTGTTCCACTCTAGATATCAATATTAAATTTTGTGGATTGAAATTTCTATTTTTCTGTAAAAGAAAATTTTGAAAATCTTCTTTCGTGGTTAAGTTTTCCCAATCAAATGAAGCTTGTACTTGTTGCAGGTTTGCCCACGGTAATTGGCATAAAGTACGAGTCCCCGGGAAAAGAGAAAGGAGGACCAACACTGAAGGTAAAATCCTTTGTTTCTGAGGAACACAAGCATCTGGTTGATCAAGCTGCTCTTTAATGAGGTAGTTGTAAATTGTAATACTGATGGGTTTATTGATTGTCAGAGTGAACATCAATGCGCTATATCTAGACTTTACACTATATTATATGTGCGCTCTGTTGATATGAATCAGTTACCTGAAACAGAATATAGCAGAATGTATCTCTTGTACTTTGCCTATTTGGTTCACTAACAAGATGTTTCGTTTTCAGTTTGCCAGTATGCAGTGGTAAGGCTGAACAAGATCTGCCAATCTAAATCTCGAATTTATCAAATATGGAATGGTACGCTGAACTGAATTATCGTTGAGTTGGTCATTGTATTGAATGTCAATATGCCCTACGAACTTGCGTGTGAAGTTAAAATTTAATCCAAAAGGTGACTTTCTGATTGAATTAGCAGAATTTGAAGTCGGAAAGCAATCCTTATGCTTTCGAACCAGTCAATGAGTGCACTAGAAATTTATATATCAGTTTCCTTGTAGGACATAATATAGAAAGGTAGTTTCAGTTGCTTTGCTGCAACCTTTCACTATGTGCGTTTCAGATTTCACAAATCAAACCCCATTCATGAACTGGCGGTTCTGCAACTAGGTCTAAATATGGGAGTATAAGTTGATTTGGGTTGTCATCATTGTGTTGTACTTTTTGTGTGTTGAGAAGATCGTGCTAAGCAGGTTTTGTTTCAGAGAATTGCATTTTCATGTTAGGAATTGATGGCTCTAAATAGAAATATCCCAACTTTGAATAACCATTTCTCACCACTTTTTCTGAGCTTTTATGTTCACTAAATTATGAAATGAAGATCATTGGTCCGCTCAGCCGTATAACTGATATAGTGAATTCAAAATGGATTCTTTTTTAATAAATATTGATTTACGAAGAGGTTAGGTCTTGAGTACAGGATTTTTAAATTTCTGTTCTGAGATGTATAGTTATAAAGTTACACCAGTTAATTAAAAGTAAAGTATGGATTCACTCTATCGGTGTAGCTAGGACAAGTAGACAACCTTGGTGGCAGACATGTTAACTGAAATGTATAATGTAATTGCTCGTTTTAAGGTATGTTTGGCATTTTTTAAGCATATCTAAAATTGGTTTCCACATGCTTTCTTTCTGTGAATTCAAAACTAAATTGAAAGGACATAGGTAGCATCCACCATTAATCTACTTTGACAAAGTTGAGTACACACTACACCTACATACATCATTGAAATCTATTAGGTTACCATAAATTAAATCTTTTGTTTCTAAATTAGAAGAGTCAGCGTCGCGTATTTCTCTGTTTTAAACTTGAGGTGGCGCCTAGGTGGGATTTTATACAAGTCTCTTCAAATATCTCATCTAAAAGTAAAAGTTTAGTGATAAGATCTAAGCTCAGGTTTAATTCCACTGAGTTTTAGAAATTTTTTTCATTAATTTGAAGAGATCATTTGTTTTATGGTTTTAAACAAGGTATTAATGAATTTTCAATTATTTAAAACATTAATCCACCATTTAACGAAGTGGTATAAACAAATTCATATGATATATCACAACTTATTAACTCGTTATAAACTTTTTTACAGAATACTTTATCTACTTATAAGTTGCTTATAACTTGGATTCAGGGAAAACTAAACAATAAGGCCAAGCATCATGTATATCAAAATGATATCAAATCAACTTTATTGTGGTTAATCTTCACTAAGATGTTTTTTACTGTTTTTTTTAGATTTACTTAATTTTGATTATGATACCCTTATAAATATGACCGGACACAACTTATAAGTTTGATATTGCCTGTAGAGCTAGGTTTGTCGGGTTTCGAGTATAGGTTAGGTGTGAGATTTGCAAAGACACATCCGCAAACTTATAAGTTTGATCTTGTTTATATTACAATTTACGTAAATACTTTTGATTAAAATGACCTATGTTTCTTACTTTGCATGTGGCCCTTGAAATGTGAGGATCGGTCCTGAAAGCATTACTGATGTGTCTTTGCAAATCTCACCCCATTTTTCTCTATTCTTACATTCTCTTCGATTTGCGATTCTCTATTCTCTTGCATTCTCACCCCATTTTTCTCAATTTTCAGTTTGCGGTTCTCGCATTTTCATTAGCAATTCTCGCCCCTCTCACCTTCATTTTTTCAGTCTGGGACTTGCTCTCCTCTCAAACTCTTCTTTCACTTTGCGATTCTCGCATTCTCTTCGGTTTGCGATTCTCCTCTCATTTTCTCTAATCGCACATTCTCTTCAATTTGTGATTCTCCTCTTATCTCTATTTTCGCATTCTCTTCAATTTTTCGAATACACCCATTTTCTCTTTTCTCTGCATAGGTTCCAATCTTCATTTTAAATCGAAGACGCCATGATCATGCTTCTCATCATCATCCCGAATCAATCGATTGGAGGAAGTTTGGCGCAGCGACATCTAAGGATCAAGGATTGAGTGGTAAGTTGTTTTTTGATTAACCGTTAGATGGAATTTAAGTATTCAAATTGTTAGGGTTTTAGTAACTAAAAAACATAGTAAAAAATAATTCCGTACATTATTATATTCCTCTTTTAGCTAGTATAATTGAATTATCTTCTATGCATAGTTGCTTGCTTATTTGTAAATTAAATAATTTTGAACTCACGGGTGTATGTTGGTCAGTAACATCTGTCGGAGAAATTGAAGCAGTAGCATATCAACATTCCAGAAAGTTAGTTGACATTTCCTTCCAACCAGGGTCGTCTCGATATATTTCAGGGCTCAAAGTAAAAAAAACATAATATAGGCCCTCATGTCAAAAAAAACTTTCAACAAATAATTTAATATTTCCTAATAAAATTAGCAAGTTTTATGAAAATTGATATACGCATAATGCAATATTATCGTTTGGAAATTATTATTATCTGATCATGTTTTAAAGTAAATTTCAATCAAACTTTCACACGAAAATTTATTTCTTGACCCTGCTCGTTATGAATAATCTTAAAAGTTAAAAAATGTGTTGATAAAATGACTATAATTAGAATATGTATCAAAATCTCTAAAATATATATTAAAACACTTGAATTATTATAATTTTTTTTTTTTTGCTTTTTGATACGCAAACATATCTATCAAATATAGCTAACTTTTTTTTGCCTTAGAATATTTAAACAAAAACAATTGAATATTACTGTTGTAAAACCAATCATAATAATTAACTCATAATGCTACTTGTTTAATTTCATTAATAATCATCTTTTAATTTTGATATTGTTTAAATTATACAAGGAGAAGGCTAATAAGAGAACGCAATGCAGAAACTTTTAAAAAACTCTCACAAAGCAGAAAAGAGGTGCTATTAAAGTCAGTGACTCAAGCTTTACCAACATGCAGGACGTAAAATTTCCTGCTTCCCTCTCTTACAGTTGTAAGATTGGAGAAAGCTTTCATGAAGTTTCGGTGGGCATCAGCAGTACATTGAATGCTTTGAGAGTGACTTTGTCAACAAAGAGATAGAAGTGGATTAAATTTCCGTAGCCTTTGGGAATTTAATATAGCCATGATTGCAAAGCAAGTGTGGAGATTAATTTCATATCCGGATGTACTTGTGAGCCGTGTTTTCGAGCAAAAAATACTTCCCAAACTGTTTGTTTTTTTAATTCCAATGCTGCGTTTGGCGTGGCGAGTTCGTGATGGCTCAAACATAAAAAAATGGTATGATAAATGGCTGCCATCGTCCAATTATCTGTCTATTCGTTCTGATATTGTACCAGGTTTCGAGGAAGCAGCAGCGAACTCTCTGTTGAACGAAGTCAGAGATATGTAGATTTTAAGAAATATATATATATGATTTAAAAAAAAACATGTTGGAGTTAATGTTATGATATTCTGTCTCGTAACTGTTGGAGTACTTGTATAACTGATTTTACTTAAAGAGTTCAATATCATCTAGCTTTCTTTCCGTTTTCTTAATTTTATCGTTGTTTGCACCTATTATTATTTATTACATATTAATTTGTTGGCATATGCTGAATATATTATTACTGCTGCTACGTCTGTCAACAGTATCCTCACGTTTAAATTTTCACAGAAAATCTGGTAAGGGACATAGTTATAAAAGACTTCATCATCTTTCGGTCTGAATTTCTTATTATGAAACGGAATAGTTATTCAAAAAATTTAGGCCAAAACGCTTTACAATGCAATGAGTGGAACAAATTCACTAGATGATTGCATGGCAAGGTTTTTGTTGTCTTCATAAAGGGGGGTTAAGTCACATATGTGATTATGACCCTTTCTGGGTTGTGCTACTCCTAATCTAATGGCCATCTTTTGTTCATTTTGATGTTTGATAATCGGCATGCATAAATTATAGGCAGTTAAAAAATTTCACCATCTGAATTGTTGGATTAAGACGTATTGAACTTGAGTGCAACCTAATGACATCAAATTCTATTAATTTCAGTCTTAGCATTCTGGCTTTCCTGCTAACTGAAATGAAAGGATAGTGGTTTGTTGTCTTTCACAACTTATGTTTTGATGGTGTTTTATCAATGATGTTGCATAGTATTATTTATGCAAAAAGAGAATGGCAGTATCTTCTGTGCTATCAAAGAATGAGATTTACAAAAGAAAAATAGCATCCTCGTATGGAGAAAGATTTCTGCATGGACGAATTCATCAGGGTATGTGATATCTTCTATTTATTTTTATTGCAAACAATGTGAATTTAAATGACTATATATTGTGTTTATTTAGAGTATTTTATTGTTGCTTTCTCTTTTGTAGAAAAAAATTTATACTCCCTCGATTTATTAAATATTGTTGTTTAAGAGTAATTTGATTTCTTTTCAAGGTGTTTTTTTCTCTAAATTTTCTATTCCTACCCTTATTAATTTGTTCAACTTTCAAGATAGTTATATTCCAATCTCCAACAATAAGATGAGAAGATTATAGGAATCAATATTTAAATACTAGAAAATTATTTTTATTTAACATATTAATGAAGTCTTGAAAATATAATAGGACATTTTTGAAATGGTAGATTAGTAAATCACCTCATTCGGTTAATTGGTATCTCAAAAATTGTGAATTGGTTAAAATGACAACATTTTATATACGAAGGGAGTATTTCATATAACTACCGCATTTAGATGACACATACATTTAGTCTGATTTGAGAAATTACCATGTCTACTTTTTCATTTTTGATCATGTAGCTCCATGCAAAAGCTTGAATTATATGCACGATAATACGGTGAATGTCTTAGCTAAATGGGTCAAGACTAAATTTGTGACTTCTGAAGGTTTCAGATTCTATATATGTGTTGATGTAAGCATAATTGCACAAACTTTTTTAAAAAATGCGAGCACAATGATCATATTAATTTTGTGGACTCTGAACTGATTTAGTTCCGCTATAGATGTTAAAATTACATTTTGTGTGGATTGAAGATATTTTTCCGTGGAAGAAAATTTTGAAAATCTTCTTTTGTGGTTAAATCTTCACAATCAAATGAAGCTTGTACTTGTTGCAGGTTTGCCCACTGGGATTGGCATAAAGTACTAGTCCCTTGGAAAAGAGAAAGGATGAACTGGCAGTTCTGAACTAGCTCCAAAAATGAGTGTGTAAGTTAATTCGAGTTGTCATCATCTATTATACTTTTCGAGTGTTGAAAAGACCGTGCTAGGCGGGTTATTCCTGAGAAATGTATTTGTTAGAAAGGAAAGATATTTTACTGGGATCAGCATTGATCATCACTTCCCAGTCAAAGGCCACAAGAAAAGGCAACAAACATGTCAAATAAACAGTTCACAATTTAAGGAGTACAAGGATAGAAACAGCATAAATTGTAGTTAATACTTATCATGTATATACAGCCTGTACTTAGTATAAAAAGGGACCCTGTATGCACTATTTGAATCATCAAAAGAAATACAATTCAGTTCATAATCCCTTTTGTATATAGCTACTTTTTATCATGGTATCAAAGCGGGTTCCGATTGGACCAAATCGGGACTAAAAATCTCATCATTTACCAGCCCATCTTTGAAAAACCTTACTACCATGTCTGGAGACAGCAGCAAAATACCAGCCGCCACTACACCACCCCAGTTCACCCCCGCTGCCAAGTCTAACGACGGCAGCAGTAAGCAAACTGGAGTTAGCAATGATGAGCTGACATTCCAGATTGCAAACCTCTTGAAAAATGGCCTTTGCCTCAACAATCAGAGTCAAAAACAAACTCTGTCAGATTCTCTTACCCTCAATATCAAGCTCAACAGCCAAAACTACGCTCTTTGGGCGTGTATGGTTAAAGTAGCGATAGGGGGAAAATCTAAAACCCTCCTTAATCGTCTCACCGGAATTTCAAAACCGTCAATTGGGGATGAAAATTATGACCGATGGGAACAAAAAGACCTCATAGTTTTCAGCTGGCTTATACAGAACATAGAGCCACAAATTGCAGCAAATTTAACAGAGTTACCGACTGCAGAATCATTGTGGAGCACTTTGGCCACCACTTACAGTGCTGGAAAAGACAAATTGCAAACATTTAATCTTCACGCGAAGATTAACACAATGAAACAAAATGGAGCGAGTCTAGAGGAATTCTGGATAAACTTACAGGGAGTATGGGGTGAGATTAAACGATGAGAACCAAACCCAATGACGTCCGAAAAAGATATCGAAACATACAATCAAATTCGAAAGGAGCAGAAACTTTTTCAATTTTTAAATGGAATTGATTCAAATTTTAATCAAATAAAAAGGGAAATTTTGAGGCAAGAGAAGTTACCCACACCGAAAATAGCTTACACTACTGTTCGCAAGGAGGCGGCGCAACTTAACATTCTGGAATTTCCAGAACAGCCACCACAGCAAGGTATAGGATGAGGAATGACAGCAATCACCGGAAACGAAGCAGTTGGTTTAGCAACTCAAGGCTAACGGAAAAACCCAGGATGAAAAGGGTTCAAAATAGACAAATCAAAACTGAAATGCAGCCACTGTGGAGGCATAAAGCATACAAAGGAGATATGCTTCGGAATTCATGGGTATCCCAATTGGTGGAGTGAAAGGAAGGCGCAGAACAACTCTGGCAAAGCCGCTACCACCGTGAGCAGTGCCGGAGTAACTACCAACAGTGACGGCAGCAACTTTGGGAGAGAAGAAGCAGAAGCGAATATGGCGGCTAGGGTTGCGAACAAGGCAAATGATTGAGGTAAAGGGGATGGGTTTTTATACTCAATACCTACATCCCTTAACCTATTTAACTTAACCAAATTTTTTATCCCAAACTGAAAGAATTAAACCCAAACAAAAAATTCCAGCCTTTCAATTCTTACCCTCAAACCCCAATTAACCAGTCAAACACCAAGTGGCCCATTAAACCTTTACAGCCCACTTCAAATTTAGCCCGTGCCACTAAACCCATTTCAGCCTCTCACCCACTTAAAAGCCCAAATTCATACCCAATTTTTTCTCAAGCCTATTCGGCCCACAATACCAAAACCACGTCTTAGATCTTTGATTGTGGTGCAACTAACACGATGACCTATGACCATCCAAACAAAACCCTTAAAAAACTCAGTAAAAGCAGCCAACGAAGAAGTAATTGATGTAGAAGAAGCTGGAACAATTGAAATTTCACCCACGTTAATATTGTCAAACTGCCTTTACGTTCCCGCTTTGTCTCATAAATTACTATCTATTAGTCATGTTACAAAAGAACTCAATTTTACTATACTCATGCATCCAACTTTCTGTTTACTGTAGGACATCAGGACATGCATGATTATTGGGCATGTCACTGAACGCCAAGGGCTGTACTTTGTGAATGAGGTGACTCAACATGGTACTGTAATGCTTGCACATGGCACTGCGGATAGAGAGGCTTGGCTATGGCACCGAAGATTGGGACATCCATCCACCGGTTATCTACATATCTTATTTCCTAAACTTTTCAATAATAAAAACCCCTTGCAATGTGACACTTGCATTCTCGCAAAAAGTCATCGACAAACCTTCAAATCCAAAAATACAAGAGTTGATTCACCATTTATGTTGGTCCATTCCGATGTATGGGGACCCTCACCTGTTATTGGGGGATAAAACTTCCGCTATTTCTTATTGTTTATTGATGACTACACTCGTATGACATGGGTATATTTTTTGAAAAACAAAATCGAAGTCACTAATAAATTTATCCAATTTTACACCATGATCCAAACCCAATTCCACTCAACCATACAAACCTTAAGGTCAGATAATGGGGGAGAATTTGTCAATACACCTTTGCAAACTTTTTTCAGGGAAAAAGGGTTAATCCACCAAACTACCTGTCCCCGTTCCCTAGAACAGAACGGTGTTTCCGAAAGGAAAAATCGCATCCTTCTCGAAATGACTCGTGCACTTATTCTTGAATCCAAAGTACCAAAAACCTTTTGGCTTGAAGCACTTGCAACCTCAATATACCTCCTCAATCGACTCCCCACAAAAATTCTAGACCTACACACTCCGGTTGAAACACTAGCCAAGTACTTCCAAATACCACCACCCCTAACCCTCCAACCTAGAATTTTTGAATGCTCAGTATTTGTTCATATTCCCAAAAATGAAAAAACAAAACTAGACCCATGTGCTGAAAAATGTGTCTTCGTTGGATATGGCATAAACCAGAAGGGATACCGGTGTTATAATCCTAAGACTCGACGCATGCACACCACTATGAACTGTAACTTTCTAGAAATAGGGTTCTTCTACAGTACCCAACTAAGTTATCAGGGGGAGATTGACTCAAATGACATCCTCAGTTGGTTACCAATAGCTCCTCAAAATGAAGAAATCAAGCCTAACAGTACCAATGTTGACACCACTTTTGACACATCGATACAACCCACGAAGCTCAGTGTCGCAGATATTAATCATCCAAACCTGATGACCGAGGTAAGAGAAATGGAACTTGAGAATAGTCTTGTATTTTTTACTAATCATGGTGATCAGGATGAGATGATAAATGAGGATCTACCACATGAAGAGCCACAAAATTACCACCCCGAAAGAACAGAGGTGTCCCTCCCAACAGATATTCTCCAGAACCAATAAAGCAAGGGTCGAGGTACCCTATAGCCAATATTGCAAGGGGGAACTTAACCAACGAGGCAAAAGCTTTCCGAGTAGCCTTGTGTGATGAAGAAATGCCGGACACAGTTGAAAGAGCAATGATATCGAAGAACTGGATAATGGCAATGCAAGATGAAATGAATGCTCTCAACAAAAACAACACATGGGAAAAATGCACCCTACCTCCAGGGAAGAAAGCTGTCGGATGCCGATGGGTGTTCACCATCAAATACAAACCAGATGGATCCATTGAGAGATACAAAACTCGGTTAGTAGCAAAAGGGTACACTCAAACCTATGGCATTAACTACTCAGAGACTTTCTCTCCTGTGGCCAAGATGGACACGATCAGAGTACTATTTTCTGTAGCAGCAATAAAAGGATGGCCTCTTCACCAGTTCGATGTTAAGAACGCCTTCCTACATGGAGATCTAAAGGAGGAAGTCTATATGGAAGCACCACCAGGACTCAAACAAGGCTTTAAGATAGGAGAGGTACGTAGACTAAAGAAATCCCTCTATGGACTTAAATAGTCACCCATAGCCTGGTTTGGAAGATTCACCATCGCCATGAAGAGATATGAGTATCAATAAAGTAACTCAGACCATACTTTGTTCTTAAAACGAAGAGGTGAACTCACTACATGTTTGATAATATATGTTGATGACATGATTATCACTGAAAATGATGAGGAGGAAATCACCCGACTCAGAGAAAACTTGTTCTCCAATTCGAAATGAAGGACCTTGGAAGGTTGAAGTACTTTCTGGGAATCGAGGTACTAAGATCGGAACAAGGAATTTTTATATGTCAGAAGAAGTATGTTCTTGATCTATTAGCAGAAACAGGAATGATGGACTGCAAGCCAGTTGACACACCAATAGTAGTTAATCATGGGTTGAGAATACACGCGGAAGACGAAAACACAGATAAAGAGAGGTACCAATGACTGGTAGGTAAACTAATTTATCTCTCTCATACCCGACCAGATATCTCATATGCCGTGGGAATAGTAAGCCAGTTCATGCACCAACCACAGACTAGTCACATGGAGGTAGTACAAAGGATCATAAGATACCTTAAGGGCACTAATGGGTATGGTGTGTTATTCAGGAATCACGATCATTTAGAGGTCAAAGCCTACACATATGCAGATTGGGCAGGAAACCCAATAGATCAAAAATCCACATCAGGCTACTTTACTCTAGTAGGAGGTAACTTAGTCACTTGGAGAAGCAAAAAACAAAAGGTTGTGGCACTATCTAGTGCTAAAGCAGAGTTCCGAGGTATCACCCGAGGCCTCACAGAAGTCCTATGGATACAAAAATTGTTAACGGAAATTGGTTTTCCTCCATCTAAGTCATGCAAAATAATGTGTGACAATCTAGCAGCCATTCGAATTTCAGAGAATCCTGTTCAACATGATCGAACCAAACATGTGGAGGTCGACAGACATTTCATCAAAGAGAAATTGGAGGTAGGAATAATCACACTTCCTTATATAAGATCTGAAGACCAGTTAGCAGACATTCTGACTAAAGCAGTAAATGGAAGGATCTTCGCCAAAGTATTGGACAAGTTGAGCATTGGCGATCCCACTACTCAGCTTGAGGGAGAGTGTTAGAAAGGAAAGATATTTTACTAAGATCGGCATTGATCATCACTTCCCAGTCAAAGGCCACAAGAAAAGGCAACAAACATGTCAAATAAACAGTGCACAATTTAAGGAGTACAAGGATAGAAACAGCATAAATTGTAGTTAATACTTGTCATGTATATACAACCTGTACTTAGTATAAAAAGGGACCCTGTATGCACTGTCTGAATCATAAAAAAAAAATACAATTCAGTTCATAATCCCTCTCATATATAGCTACTTTTTATCAGCGTTTTCAAGTTAGGAATTGATTGTTATACATGGAGCTAGCCTAACTTTGAAGTTAGAAATTGATAACTCTAAATAGAACTATCCCAACTTTGAAGTGAATCTGCACAATCAATTATCAACACGTTTTTTTTAGCTTTTAGCTTCACTATATTATGAAAGTAAAATTGGAAGAAAAAATTTTAGAAAAAACGGTACTCCCTCCGGTTCTTAATATTTGTTATTTTAAATTTTTCATCAAAATCAATGAGAAATTTAATGCATTGTAAAATGACTATTATATTCATTTCACTTTATGATAAAATTTTCTCTCTTCTTAATTATCGACTTATAAATTAATCTACACTTAATCTCTTTTCTAATTAATCCAATGGTAAATTAGAAAAATCTTGTTAAAAAGTGCTGATATTTTAAAATGATAGATATTAAGAATCAAAATAAAAAGTCTAAAATGACAAATTATTGTTTGAGTATTAGAGGTGGAATTTTTTTTAGCACTAAAAATTACTTGAATCATTGATTCATTAATCAGTTTTTGGTCATTGATCAGTCATTGGTCCAGGGAGATCAATTAATAAGATAGGTTTTTTTAATGCCACTCTACACTCTAACCACTAGATGTGTGTGTTTATGACTAGACAACATTGTCATGTTCGTAATTGCTTATTTTAATGAATGTTTGCCATTACTCTTCGTGGTTTTAAAATAATGCTTTTGTAATTTTATGTACGCTTTCACATGCTTTAGGAAAACAAATGGGTTAACGGATAGTCAGTTTCTTAAATTTGATCTCAAAAATCAAATAATCCTTGAATTTTAAAAAATATCTCGTCACCCTCCGATCTTGCAAAAATGTATCAACATGTCCTCTCAACTTGTAAAAGCACACCAATTTATCCATGATTGCCACATGTAAACTTTTAATAGAGAGAAAATAATATATTTGAAAAGTCAAACCAACTAGGAGATAACCGGATGTTTTATAAAATTCAGGGTCATTTGATTTTTAAGCCAAATCATGCATTAAGCCAAAATTTTAATCTCTCAATCATCCCATTCAAATTTCCATACAGAAGCAGAATAATAAATGCAGAACTAAATTGAAATGGCATTGGAAGCATTCATCATTTATCTACCTTAACAAAATGTCAAAATTGAACACGCTATACAAATATACATCATTGAAATGGCCACCTTCTGTTTCGAAATTAGCCTACAAAAAAAGCATTAATTGGTGTTACCATTAATTAAAGTGCTTTTATATAAGGAAATTGGAAGAGTTGCATTGCATATTTCTCTTTCTCTGACTTTTTATTTTCTAATCTGAAAATAATTTGCTTAACAAGTTGTCACGTTGTTATCTGGCACAAGTAAGTCTAATATATCCACTTGTGTGACAATTTGATGGCAACTTAAATACCTTTATATCAAAGACAATATTCTAAATAAAATGATACAAACGATATCGGCTCATTTCACATTCAAAAGTGGTTTTATATATATTTTTCTGTGTGTATTAATTTGGACATCATTGGTACGCCTCACGGAATTTGCATAAAGACATCTTTTAATTCATCTAATGGGTCGTTTGTATTATTTCATTAAGTTGTTATTATAAATTATAGTCCCCGTTTGCTTACTTCATATATCTCATTACATTTATTATTGTCACTTACAAGTGAATTAAAATCAATATATCTAAACATTGTTTTTCGTGAAAATTTTTCTTCATTGATTTAGTTAGATTATTAGTGTTGGTTTCTTGTGAGGTGGATTAGGAGTAGGGAGAGGTGAATGGTTCATTTTTGTGGAAGAAAGTTTTCTCGGAGGGTTTGAGTAAATTTTTTTATTGTTGAGTTTTGTGTCATTGAGAAGCTCATGAATGATCCGGAGATCCAGCGGATTCGTCGAAGTGAATTCGCATCGAAATGATAAGTCTCTGAGTTCCTAAAGCTTTTTCTTGTGCTTTCTGTATAATCTTTTCTTCTAAATTCTGACCCAGGGTTAAATTTGTCATTCTTTTATTTATTTATTCATCCCCTTAATTAATTTATTTATTAAACTGTGGAAATTCCTCAATATATATGTTAAAATATCCCACGAAAAGAATTAAAATTATTCCTGGATAACAGACCTCACCTTTTTACTATGCGATCATTTTCAGTATATAAAAATGAATAGTTTTTCACAAAACAAGAATTTTTAATCTCTCGATATTTTAATTTGGCCACTCGGGCCTCTTCAATATCAAATCGAACATACTTGCAAATATTTGTGTTGTGCGATATCACTTGTGCTAACCTTTGTGGATGCAGGTAGATTAGATTAGATGTATGTCTAGGATTTTATCTTTTCCTTCGAGTATTGCAAATTTAAAGGATGTAATTTATAGATTAGGGGGCGGTTGCATCCCTCGAGGTTTTGTAATAAATAAGTTTTATTTTCAGTGCTTATTTACTGCTCTATGTATAAATTTACCACTTTCCGCATGCGCGTGAAATTATATTATGAACACGAACATTACTTAAGTTTGAATACGCATAATCAATAAACATTATTTTCTATAGATGTCATTTAATGTAATCCAATAAAAAATAAGCAACTTATCTCAAACCCGAATCTTTGTGTCTTTGTGGGCTGTCCTCGGACGTTAAGCCTCACAAGATTTTAATTTTTGGAAGAGCTTATCCAAGTGGCGACACTAAACTACGAGACAGCGATTTCGGGTTTTGACAATCTAAATCTATTTCGTTTTCCCTCTTTAACCTTTTGGATCCCTGACCCATTATTTTATTTTCACAAAAACACATCGGTGAACCGCGCCTATCAACTAGCACGCTCTTGGCCCATCGCACCCGTGTCGTGCTCACATCTGATCTTTTTCCAAGTTGGGTGAACTTTTGTTGCTAAGTTAACAGGTAATTATACATTTGGCATATTATTATTATTATTATTATTATTATTATTATTGAAGCACATGCATGATAGCTTATCTTTGCATTTGTGAGAAATAAAAGTGAGGAAGTTGGTGAAGCATTTGGTGAATCATCATCATTTGTTACATATAATCATTATTTATATATATCCAAGCAACAAAATTTATTTTGTTTACGATAAAAAAAAATCACTTTAATTTTTAGAGTGTTGCTTTACCTTTATTTTTTTTAAAAATTTCTATCTCAATTTTACCTTTTTTAAAAAGAAATTTCGTTGATATTTTAATTGAAAAATGAAAAGTGTGTAGTATTTTGAGCAACTATCTTTAAGATAATCAAATTGATGCCAATATGTAATTAACTAATGAATTTAGGGCTGGTTTGGTTGGCGAAATAGTTATTCCGCGGAATAGGAGAAAAACGAATACAAAAAGATGGAGTATTTGACTAGAGGCCGTCGTTGGGATAGAATAGCTATTCCGAGCTATCATACAACTCATGAAATAGTAATTCCCTTCTCGAGAGGAGGAATAGCTATTCCATAAGTTACATGATAGCCCGGAATAGCTATTCCATCTCGACGATAGGCTCTAGGCAAACTCTTTACCATTTTCCATTTATTTTTCTCCTATTCCGCGGAATAGCTATTCCGCCAACCAAACGAGCCCTTATAGTAAAGTCAACATTAATATGGAGGTTTCAAGCGGTAGAGCATTGACACTGGCAAATGGAAGGAGGAGTAAATAGAGCAGTTACACCATGTTCTCTTCAACTACAATTCAATTAAGTTCAATTAAGTTTTGTTAAGTTAAGTTAAATTATAAGTTTAGTTATGTGTAGTTACAAATTTACAATGAAATAAGTTTAGTTCAGTTAAATTTAGTTCAGTTTAGCTTTCAGAAGTTAAGAATAACAAGGACTTAAAAGTATATACATGTTACTTCATGGGATTATTAATTCGTATACTAAGAGCAACAACTCCAATGGTTTCCTGGTCAAGTCCAATCATTCCCCATATAACATATTCCTAAAATGAGGTTCCCCGTATATGGAGAATGATTCATTTCCCATTTTAGGGGATTGAATAAAATATTATTATTTTTTGGAAAATTGAATAAAATAATATTACTTTTTGTTTTTTTATTATTTTTAGTTTTTATTTTTTTATTCTTTTTATTAGTTTAATAATAAAATATTATTATTTTAAAGTAAATTTGATTTGAGAAAAGAAAAATGGAGAAGATAGTTGGAGAAAAAATACTAAAGATTCTCGAAGATGGAGTTTAGGAAAGGAAAAATGAAAGAAAATAGTTCAACTTGCTTTAAATCAAGATAAACATTCAGTTAAATCAATTATTAAATTTTTTATCTTTAAATATTTGTATATTTTACGCCAACCATGAACATAATCAAGCTCTGTTATTAGAATTTCCTTTTTTCTTTTTTTCCAATTGCCTTTTCTAAATATGAAAAGGACCGACTTCTACGTCTCCGAGGGACCAAAATTAATTATATCTTTTATTATAATTGATTACTACCTCCCTTTCAAACCTTATAGGATTTCTGAAAAATTTTAAAATAACTATCGTTTTACTATTCTAATACATATTTTTTAAAATTTTATCTATTTTACCCTTATCTAACGTATATTGGAAATGATAAAAAAAATAAAATATCCAATCAATTTTCAAAATAACAAAAGACATAGGGGTAAATAAGTATTTTTATTACTTTAATTAATGTTATCTTGGTATTGATGAACAACCTAAAAACGATGATTATTTTAAAATTGAGAGAGTACTTTAATGAGATTTGACTTTAAAGTAAAAAAAAGTTGTGATTAGTTATTTGATATTCTCGAAGATGGGGATTCCTCAAAATGAGGGATGAATAAGGGGAATTATTTTAAAGTGAATTTGATTTGAGGAATGGAAAATGAAGAATATTGTTGAAATAAACATTGTAAATCCCCTAAAATGAAGTTCAGAAAATGTAAAATGGGAAAAATAGTTAGACTTGCTATCGGTACCAATATATTTGCTTTCCCCAAAGAAGAACCAGGCCACTGTAAATTAATTTGGGGTAAACTTGCCATGTCGTCTAAATATTTAACAAAATATTCCTTGTAGAATTTATTTATAAAATGGTATTTATGGATTCAAAAGTTATTAAAAAGAAGAGATTTTTAATTTGAAATTACGTTATAAAAGGTTATTTTTGTTTATTTTGAACTCAAATTTTACAACATAGTTAATAAAAATACAATACATCGTAGTGATAAATTTTAAAATTTTATGATGAGTACGAATATTTTTTAATTAAAATTTGATGATAACTTAAAAAAATAATAAAATGAATAATCTTATAAAGTTACTTAAATTTTGATGAAGAATTATGAATGTTAAATTCATTGAGAAGCATTCATGAAACGATAGTGATAAAAAATATTTTAGAAATCATTTTGTAAGGGAAAAATTTCACAAGAACCTTTACGCAAAACCATCGATCCATATGTCATGTTTTTTCAGTTTTACTTAAGTTTGTTCAACGTCCTTATAAACAGATACTGAATTTAGTTTATTATAGTTAAAATGAACCAGCTCAGTAGGCCAAGTATTGATCCCGAAATAAAAAAATGAGCTATGTGTTTTATATGAGCAGTATTTCTATATTAACACCAGTTATTTGACACCCGTTGATACTACGCAATCTCCACCATCCATCTTATTTTCATCTTATGGTAGAGATCTAACTACTCAAAGATGAATGATGAAGATTGTAAAGTGTAAATGAATGTCAAACAAGCTGGTGTCAATATAGAATTGTCGATTGCGGATGTATGAGTATATATGTTTTCAAGCCTTTAATAACAAATTTTAAGTGTCCCCTTTTTCAATCTTAGGTGTGAAATTTGGTCACACGCTGAAATTAGAACTCTCATTTGGTAAAAGATGTCATTATTAATAAGTTTTTCTTGGATTGACAAGCCCCTAAGTAGCATTAGACAAAAATATAATTTTTTTAATGAAGATGTGATATTAAAAGTTCAAATCTGACTTGCAACTGTTGCATACGGATATAATTTTTTTTTGGGTAAAATTAAAAATTATTATATGATTTTATTCATTTGTAAAATGGGTTTGTGGAATTTTTTTTATTTTTTTTGCAAAAAGGGTATGTGATTTCATAATAGTGGTTGTATGTTAAATATTTTTATCAATTCAACATTCTAACAATTTAATCTCATTATTTAAACATTATACGTTAGGATTTGAGTAATTTTGAGAGATTTTTTTTTATGATTTTTAAAAGTTTGTTATCATATTTCAAATAAAAAAATGTTGCACTATTCAAAAATTACAAAATATATCATTGATTTGTATTGTATTTTTATTAACTATCCCTAATAAATTCAGATAAAAAAAGAACAAGATTACTAATCTTCGTGGTAAAATTTAATATTGAAAATCCACTATTTGCAAATTTTTTGAAACTACAAATTCTCTTTTGCAAAAAAATTCCTCACCTCGGTTTGCAAATGAGTGAAATCACATGGTATTTTTTTGAAGTGAGCCCTAATTTTTTTACTGAAGAAAGATGGTTTATTGCATATAATCTGAAACAATTACTATAAAACTCTAATCAAAGGTAGACAAAAATTGATCCAAACCCCCATACATGTCAAATAATCAGTTGCTTTAGCAAGCAAATGAGCAACCTAATTCGCAAACAATATAATTTGAAATATGTATTTTTATATGTTTACATGAGGAGAGGGAGACTATTAGGGTTGTAAACAAATCAAGCTATTCGTGAGTTGATCAGTGCTTGGTTAAGTGTCAATTAGTTTGAGCTTGACTCGTTAATAAATGAACTCATTCGTGAACAAAATTTTAGGCTCGTGTCATAAATAAATCAAGCTTTAACAAGGGGACACTCGGATTGAAAGCTCGTAAACTTACTTGATAAGAAGCTCACAAAATTACTCATAAACTATCTCGTGAATAATCTCGTTAACAGACTTGTGAACATGTTCGGGAAAATGAATATTATATTTATATACATTTTATAAGCTTAACAATTTTAAGCTTTATCAATATCCCTTATAACATAGATTTAACAAACTTTTTTATCGGTAAACTTCAAAAAATGCCTTGTGGTTAGAATGTTTTGCAAAAAAAGTTCTTGTAAAATTTTTATTTGCAAAAGAGTGCCCGTAATTTCAAAAATTTACAAATCAAGAAAAATATATTTTCATTAAAAATAGTAATGATGTGAAGGTATCATCAATAAATTAGCATTTGTATAGTATAACTATATTATTTAAGAATTATTCATAAATTTTGAGTAATTTTTGGAAATTATTCATTTTATTAATTACGATTTTTTAAAAGTTATAATCACGTTTTAATTGAAAAAATATTTGTACTTCTCAAATAATTCTAAAACTCATCACTAATGTGTATGGTATTAATATCAACTATATTGCAAAATTTCAGCTCAAAATAGACAACCCTTTTTATAACGTAATTTCAAATTGAAAATCATGTGTTTTATAATTTTTGAAAGAATAAGCACCATTTTAAAAAAAATTCAAAATGACCTTTTTACAAAACAGTCGACATGTTTTTTAAGTTTACCCTATTTTTTTATCCATACTTGATGGAAAATAATAACCATAAATAGGTGCTTGTATCATAAAATTTAAGTATATTTAAAAGATTAAAAATATTTTAATCGGACAACTCTTTAATTCAGGAGTGAAACCAAAATTTTTTATGAACATATAAGCTTGGTTCAAGCTTCATTTAAGCTTGTTAAAGTTCGGTTATATATTTGAATTGAGTCAAGCTCGAGCTAGGCTCGAGTTTGGTTTGGTCAAGTTTGAACACCGGTCGAGCTTGTCATAAAAATTAACAAACACAATTCGAACTCGGTAAAGATCGACTCGACTCATTCTTTTAAAGTCATAGAGGCCAGGCACTCTTGAATAACATTTTAATGTACTGTTTTGGCTTGTAATATATAATGAATATAGCTCTTCTAGATTTGTTAATCTCAATGATCAAATTGGATTGCGATGGAGGCATGATGTGTGTGAATCACATACGCTAAAACTTTAATCCCAACTTGGTAGGCCATCATTAGGTATACTTTTCCACGGATCAATGAAAGATTGAAAACTAATCAAAATAATCTACTACAAGAATAAAAAATATAGCTAGCACTAAAACCCCATAAAACCATTGTTTGGACTCCATAAAAGCATCAATGTTAGTTTGAGATTAATTTTCTACATTGTTATTTTAAAAAGGTCAATTTTGAAATTTTTTTTTCCCCTAAAATCGCAGATTTTGGTGTTAAGAAATTAATAACAAACAAATTTAAATTAATTAATATTAATAGGTAAAATTTTTGTCCAATTTCAAAAATATTTTGTTCCTTGTACAATTTGTGAATTAAATTTTTTGAGACAAAAGCTGGAAAACAATTCAAACTTTGGTTGCTTAAAATTTTTCTATAGTGTCCTATTTGGATTTTGTAACATTCTTCCATAATACTCATTTCAAATCTAACACATTTCAGGATTGGGAAGAATATTAAGATTCATTTCTCGTATTAAAATTTCTTAGGTTTGTGAACAATATTGTACGTTTGTTATTTAGAGTAGCCCGGTTTTTTTAAAAAAAATAAACGTATATGACATTTTAGTACTTGTCCATCTTTTCTTTTATTTTTGAATTGCCCATCTTTTATTGTAACTCTATAAATCTCTAATATCATTCAATAAGAATACTTTCTCTTCCGTAAAAAAATTATAATATACCAAATTCTTTGAATAAAAAGCAGAGACATGTTCAAAAATATCAGAATACAAAAAAATAAATGAGAAAAACATATTTTTATAATTAGTAACAAAAGATATAATTTTACTTGTTTTTTAGATGTGAGGATCTTGAAAACACAGATCTTTATCTTACTTTTATCGCATCCTATGATCGTTCACTATACACTGCCTTAATTATTAGAATCGGACCATTATTATTTTTTGGCTTAATCGATCTACACCTCTGAATTTATCCAAAAAGGACTGTTACCACCCTGAACTTTGAAATATGACAGAGAACCCTTGTACTTGTCTAAAACATGTCACTTTATCTCCTTGTGTTGACCTGACTTGTTACGTGGATGACCATCAAAATACATACGTGTGAAGTATGTTGATCAGTGGCGGATCTAGAAAAATTGTACTGTGGTGTCCATATATATCATACTAAAAAATCTTTTATATTATTCGTAAAATTAATTATAAATAATTATAATTTTTTTATTATAAAATAAAAATGTAAAAGAAAAAAAGGAAATACAGATAAATTTACGAAGATATATAAACATTTACTTAGAAAATATGTTTTTTTCTAAGATAAACTAGTATCTTTAATACTAATGTGGGGTCCAATGATAATTTTTTACGGGGTTCAAATACAATCTACTTATATATTTATACTAATTTTTAAGAAAATGTGAGGTCCAAGGACCCCACATCCCCTAACGTGGCCTCGCTACTGATGTTGGTAGAATGGAAAATGAATAAAAAAATCCCTAACATTCGTATTTTTACAATTCAAAATCTCTAACATATGTTCTTATTCTTTTTCAAAACTTTATCTTTATTTTAAATATTTTCTTCAATTAATCATAATATTGTACTGATTCTTGGCTCGTCGTTTTCATTTTTTTGTTCTTGAAATCGATATTTTTACGAGGGGGTAAATTGACGCGTTTAGACAAGTACATGGGTTATTTGTCACATTTCAAAGTTCAGGGTAATAACAACCCTTTTTAAACAAGTTCAGGGGGATGTGGATCCATTAAATCTTATTTTTTCCTTGATCTTTACTATTGAATTGATTTTATTTTATATAATATTATAAAATGACGAGAATCTTTATCTTAGATTTGAAATATTTTTGTTATTCATAAAAAAAGAAATATTTTTATTGAATTTTTTTCTGCATTACTCTACAGCTTCTTTTTATTTTTTAATTAAAATTATAATTGACTATCAATTGATATCATTATAATGTATTTATTGTTTTGAAAAATAATTAATGTAATAATAGCAAGTTTTTCAGACTCGTCCGACCCTTTGAATTAGTGTTAACTGATGTTTAACCAGTTTAGAATAAACATGTTATAATTTATATATTATCAAATTTAATACATTACAAAATTAAAATATAATGCAGTAAACAATAAATTATTGCCTGGTATTACTCAAAATTAGTGTAGAGCATGCACTTCATATATTAACATTGTACATAATTTTTACTATTTACTAACTAGCTAAAAAATGAAACATATTATATTAAATAGTTGATAAAATAATGCATCACAAGGGAAAAAAAGGTGAAGATAATAAAACAATAAAAAACTATAAGAGTCAAAATAAATAAAATTATTAAATTTTTTTTGAAATTATATATAAATTATTTATTAAATTTATGGAATTGCTGGGCAGATCCGATCCTGACAAATTGAAGGTCCTAGGTAAAATAATATTAAATTATTAAAATGGACCATCGGTAAAAAAATTATGATAAAAATTAGCTATTTTGTAAATACTAAGATTTGATCCTATAACATCTTATATCCAAAACAATATTATTTTTGAAACCTCTTTCGAAATAGATCCGGGGGTAGGGAATCGTGGGCCAGCTGCTGGGTGCCAACACCAAATAATGGAATTTAATAGTTTTTATTAAATCATTGAACAAGAAATCCTCCACTAGAAACAGAGAGCATAGCCGCATAGGTTATATAATTGCACATATACGAGAGAAAATACACTTATTTATAAAAATTCGATACTCATATGGTTGTAAATTGTGATATTGCATTATTTTGCATTTGTGGATACTAAAAATTCATATGATATATATTTTTACGTGTCTAATGTGCCATCAATATATGGAAATAGTATTTTCCTCGGAAGAATAATTGAGTTATAATAATACAGGCATGGGACCATATACTAAAATGAAAAAGGAATATATATTCATTAAGTGAATAGTACTCCACATAATAAAGTTAATAATCAATCAATTAAAACGTTAATATAAAAAGAAAACAATACACTCAGACAAGGTCGGATGATATGAATTAGATACAACTGGCTTTTGGTTTCATGTTCTTTTTTTTTTCTTCTTCCCTACATGTCCCGTCTTTCAGTGTGTTATTCCCTTACTACCCCTGGAGTTTCCAGAAACTTTTAAAACGGTTATTATCTTTACCCTCATCCTCCTCTCTATATAAACATACCCACAATTTCTCTTCTTTCACCATTTCCAATTTGTGGATTTCGGATTCAATTACTTGAATTTTACTTGGATTTGAATCAATCAATCAATTTGTATTTATATGGAGCTGATTTTTGGCCTTCCCGATGATCTAGCTCGCGATTGTCTTGTTCGCGTTACTTACAAGCAGTTCTCCACGGCGGTTTCCGTTTGCAAAGATTGGAGAACCGAAATAGAATCGCCGGAATTTCTCCGGTACAGGAAAGTTACTTCCAGTGCTCAAAAGCTAGTCGTTTTAGCTCAAGCGCGCGTTGACCGGCCGGAGACTTCTAAGCTTATAAAGTATCAGCCTGGTTTGGTTTATCGTCTCACTGTTCTCGAACCGGAAACCGGTGATTGGTCCGATTTGCCGCCGATTCCTGGATTTCCCGATGGTTTGCCGATGTTTTCTCAGGTTGTGAGTGTTGGCTCTGAGATAGTCGTTTTGGGCGGGTTGGATCCGGGCACTTGGGAAGTTTCGGTTGCGGTTTTTGTTTTCGATTTCGTTTCGGCCGCTTGGCGTCGCGGCGCAGATCTGCCAGGTGTACGGCGCTCGTTCTTCGGGTGCGCTTCTGATTCTGATCGGACGGTGTATGTTGTCGGCGGGCATGATGGAGAGAAGAACGCTTTGAAAACCGGGTTAGCGTATGACGTGGCAAAAGATGAGTGGGTCCCATTGCCTGACATGACAAAGGAGCGTGACGAATGCAAGGCGGTTTTTCATCATGGCAAGCTCCACGTCATCGGAGGCTATTGCACCCAAGTGCAAGGCAGATTTGAAAAGAGCGCCGAGGTGTTTGATGTTGCCACCTGGCAGTGGGCTGAAGTGCAGGAAAACTACTTATTGGCTGCCACGTGTCCAAGGACTTGCACAGGCGTCAGTGAGGAGGTTTACATATGCCATGGAGGGGATGTGGTGGCACTACGAGGTGCCACGTGGCAATCTGTTGCAAAGCTTCCTGCAGAGGTGGCAAATGTTGCTTATGTGGCAGGGTGGGAGGGGAAAGTGATGGTGATTGGTTCGGATGGATTTGGTGAGCCCCAATGTGCTTACGTGTTAGATGTAAAAAGCTGTAAATGGGGAAAATTGGAGACACGTAAGCAGTACACAGGGCATGTTCAATCAGGTTGTTATTTGGAGATTTGAGAGCATAGTAGGAGGAGTAGAAAAATGGGTTTTACAATATGTAAATATAAATTGAGAAGTTTGAGTGTGTAACAATATTGGACACTATTTAAACTATTTAGTAGTTTATGTAAATATAATCGAATCCATTAAGTCAAAATATGAAAATCTAAAATAAATGTACATTAATATTTACATACCTTTATGAATAATTTTACTAAAATGTATGAAATGTGTAAAATTACTACTACAAAAATTGAGGGAATATCAATTTAGTGTATGGTGTTGCTGCGTTGTATCACCACAAATTTTGGTTGCTTTAAATTGATTTGTAAAAACAAATGTTTTTTTTTGAAGAGAAATGTATTAGATTAGAGAAGGTGTTTATTCCTAAAGAGTTTCCGTCTATTAAATATTAATGTTTAAGAGAGATTTTGATTTCTTTGTTTTTTATTATTTTATATTTCCAATGTACTTTTTCTCTAAGTTTTTCATTCGTAACCCTATTAATTTGTTCAACTTTCAAACCATATTCAAATCTCCAATAGTAAGATTAGAACACTATGGAATCAATATTTAAACATTAGAAAATTGTTTTTATTGAACATATATTAATAGAGTCTTGAAAATATGGTAGGACATTTATGTAAGGGTAAATTAGTAAATTATCTCACTCGGTTAGTTGTTATCTTAAAAATCGTGAATTAGTTAAAACAATAATGTTTAGTAGATAGGTGGCGTAATTAATTTTCTCAATTAACACATTGATAATATTGTTTCTTTTCTTTTTACTTCGCAAAAATAAGTAAGATTTTTTACCTCTAAATGTGAATGTATTTATTGAGAATTTTTGTACTGAAAATACAATTTAAAATATATTCTATCATACCAAATAATAAATTTAATAAAATGTGAACAAATATGAAGTCAAGTCTCATATCTGTCGAAGAATCAACTGATATAGATTCCTTAGATTTATTCTAAAAATATTAAAAAAATAGTTTACCGAATTATTACACTGGACAAAAACACATCACCGACTACAAAAACATTAAACGTGCTTTTCACATAAGAGAAACATATCATTGGCAAGATTTAATCTGAAAACAAAAATAGACGCGGCAATCAATATTTTAATAAAATTCAACTAACAATTATGGAGATCCACAACCATGACAATTCATGCTTACACCAAACATCAACTAATGTTACAATTATTAAATGACATTATTGAGCAAAAATAGATCTGAATATCTACAGTGAAAGACCAATACATTTATTTAGAATTTGATGTGATGCATTTCTTTATCGATTACAAGACAAAAAATGTCAAATCTGGTTTAGAGTGCATCTCAACGCTAATATATCATCGATTGAAGTGGTAGGATAAAATGATTTATATGCCATTAATTACTCAGTCCATTTCAATATAGCTATATTGTTTTTAGGATCTTAAAAAAATTTCAAAATAAGTGTAGTTTTGGAATTCAATATATATTTTTAAGTATTTTATCCATTAAACCCTTATTTAATGCACATTGAAAATAATAAAAAGAACAAAATATTCAATTAATTTTCAAATTAATAAAAGTCATAAAGATAAAAAAAATATTTTTATCATTTTAATAAATATAGTCTTGATATTGATAAAAAAATCACAAAACAACAATTATTTTAGAAAGAAGTGAGTAATTAGCTGTAATGAACCATGGAATGAAAAAGACATGTAGAAAAGATAAATTTTTGTGTAAAACTAAACCGTTGGGTATATTTAACTTTTTACTTAATCAAATATCAAGTTCTTAAATATAAATTTCTCAGAAGTAATATATATAAATCTGAATATGAGTTACAGATGAATTTGTCTGAGTGTTATTACCAAAAAGCACTTTCAAAGATTTAGTTATTTGTTTTTTCGGACTAATGTACATGTTCCATCCTAAATTAAATTATTTTTCACTTTTATCCCATTCAACTTCAATTTACCTCCTTTAACACTCATAACTTGTCAAAATCGTGCCCAATAGTCCACTCATGCTCACATGAGAGTGTATGTATTAACTATGAGATGGATGGGCGTGTGAAATGCATATTTTAATAATTAAAAGCTAATAAATTAATCAACAATCAGGATTAAAAGAAAATCCCCAATTCAAATCCCAAAAGTATTCAATCATAATCCGAATTTGATTATCCCTCTCTCAATTCACATTCACTCTCTGCGCAGGCACTATCCAAAGAAAGAGGAGAGCTCATTCAATTATCAATCATCAATTATCAAAGAGTGTGGATTAAGCGCATTTAATCCCGATCGAATTTAGCTCTGGAAAGATACACATAACTAGATCTTCTTTGCCATGGAAAAAAGAACTGATTTGGTTCTAAGTATCAAGCAAATCCACAAAAGCACTGAATTGGAGTTTACGAGAGAGCTGACGATTTGTTTTGTTTATTTATTATTTTTAATTGTAATAACTTTCCATACGTTTTTTGCCACATTGGTGCACGTATTGACTTTCTTGACCAAAAAATAGCATGAGGGGGTTGTTGAGTGCATTTTTGCCAAGTTTAGAGTGTTAAAAGAGACAAATTGAAGTTGAGTACTGCAAAAGTAAAAATATGCCAAATTTAGGGTGAAAATATACTTTAAACCTTTTTTTCCCATTGAAACTAATGCATCATTATCTCTTTAACTTAATAACAAACGTCGGATTCCACCTATAACTTGCAAAAGGATCAAATACCCTCTTAATTTGATAAAAACGAACCACTTAATCACTCAAAATCACCTATCAAAAAATTTGATTAATTTATTTTTTTAAAATTTACATTTTCTGATTTTCCCGACTCAAAAAATAAAATATCCATTTTCTATTTGGACACTTTAATCAATACGTACGTTTTGGGACACTGGGCCTATAGTGTGGTCCCCAACTTATAATAAATTGGTACCTATCATTCTTGAACTTAAATGCATGCCTAAAAATATGATGACTTGAGTCTACCAAAAGGCCAAAGACTTCCCTCTCAAATAGTTAATAACTGTAATGTATAAATGAGTCTGACGGCAAATTTATGTTAGAATTAGTTAAAAAATTTAAAGCGCTGATCCGCGTAACAGACCACACATTACATATAGAGCTCATTTGGTTGGTGAAATAGCTATTCCGCAGAATATAAGAAAAATGAATGAAAAAAATGAGTGTTTGCTTAGAGCCTATCATCGGGATGAAATAGTTATTCCTAGTTATCATGCAACTCATGGAATAGCTATTCCTCCTCTCGAGAGTGGAATAACTATTCCATGAGTTGTATGATAGCTCAGAATAGCTATTCCATCTCGATGACGGGCGTTAGGCAAGTACTCCTTTTTTTCCTATTCTACGAAATAACTATTCTCTAAATTTAAGCTCAAGTGAAATTTCAATAAACACAAATAATAACGCGCAAGTTATTACTATTTGCAACCAAGCCACAAATACTATTATTACAAATTTCTCATATCGGTAGTGGCTAATCAATTTCTTACATTCGAATGTAAGGTCCTGGACTTCATTTTCACTAAAAAAGGGTACAAGTTAAAATGAAAATTGCATTTGTACACATGAAAACTTATTTTGGGTCTCATATCAATATTAAAATTTTCATTTATTTTAGAAAAAATACATTACGTGAATTGTCTATGTTGTTATAAACAACTCAAACGATATTGTCCACTTTGGCGCCGTTTACGGTCAACCTCACGGCTTTAAAACGAGTCATTCAAGTTAAGATCTGCAGAGCATTACTTATAAACAAGCTTAGTGGATCCTCCGAGAGTGATGTGAGATATTCATTCCTAACACACCCCCTCATCGCTATCGTGCTGATAACGTGTTATAAACAGCTTGAATGATATTGTTTTCTTTGGCGCTGTTTATGGCCAACCTCACGGTTTTAAAACGCATCATTCAAGTTAAGACCTTCAGGGCTCTGCTCATAAACAAGCTCAGTGGATCCTCCGAGAACGATGTAGGATGTTCATTCCTAATATATGCATCTTTATAAATTCACATACATCTTTAATATTTCCTTTACAATTTTGTTGTGCAGTAAAAATATTTAGATATTATTTACAAAAAATTTTCATGAATTTTCATTTTTTAGTTTATTTGAACATTTTATGATATATATGGATGATGTATTGTATGTTATGAGAAAAATCATATAACATGATGTATTGTATGTTAAATTCAAATATTAGCAGAATGGAGATATTAAGAGATTTAAGGCCAGAATTGTGGCACATGAGTATAATCAAGTTTTTAGAGAGGATTATTATAAATCATTTAGTCTTGTGGCTAAAATAACCACTGTTAGGTTATTTTTGACTTTAAGTGCAACCAAACAATGGGTAGTTCACCTAGTAAATGTAAACAATGCCTTTCTACATGATTTTGAAGATGATATTTTCATACTGCCACTTGAAGGCTACAAGAAGGTACAAAAAGGAGAGGTTTGTAAGCTTGTCAAATCACCATATGGCCTTAAACAGGCTAGACGATGGTGGTATAAAGAAATTAAGAAAAGTTGTTAAGCTATGGATTCAAAAGATCAAGAAGTGATCACTGTCTTTTCATAAAACAAGCAGGGACAGAGATCATAGCTTTGGTGATTTATGTAGATGACATTTTAGTCATTGATATCAAGGTTCATTAAAAGCCCAAATAAGCATACCTTGACCCAGAAACATGGCTCCTTTGCCAAACTACACCTCGGCTTAAACACGCGCTGAAACCTCTTCAGCATGGTAGTGATGCCGAATCAAGTCCTGCAGCGAACAGCCTTCAACTGTCCTTGACCTTACTCACATCGAAAAGCGTGTAGCCGAAGCCATTCATTCAGCAATATCCTTCGCATTTGAACCGAATAAGTATCGGCATAACCCATGATAATCCAGGGCACTCCTTCTCTATCCTCTGTCACATTAAATACAAACCTGACTGGCAGGGATGAATCATTTAAAGCTCAGACGGCTGAAAAGACCCTCAAGCGGCTTGCCACTTGCCCACAGCTTGCAGGCGAACCCCACAGGTCATTATTAGATGAATCCCTATAAATAGCAAGGCAACTTCCCACTTTAGAGGTAACTGTTACTTGAAGAACGCACTCTTATCACCTCTCCCAGATCGCTAACTTTAGCATCAGAGGGTCTTCGCCCGAAGCACTTCCGACCGGAGACTTGTTTTGCAGGATCCGGAGACATTGAAGACTGCGGACTTTATTCGACGGATACCAAATTGGTATGGTGAGCGTAGACCGAAGCCCACAATCATGACTACTCCCCCAAACAAATCATCAAAACCTCCACTCATTCCCGGGACCATCCTGTTCTTGGACACGCCGGAATCCGGAAACAAAGCCGGGATGTCAAACCCGGTCACTACAACTCCCCCGCCACAAACGGAGGCAACACTTTTCATGGAGCAAGAGACACTTGAAGGGAGAAAGAGAAGAGAAGTTGCAGAAAAGGACATGATGGCAATGCTTATCAGACAGAGCGAACAACAGAGTGCGGCTATGGCCCTTATGCAGAATATGATGAACGAAATCTTACACTCACGGAAAGAGGAACATGAATTGCTCCGAAGCCTTTGTCAGGAAAGGTGACCAATTAGGTCGGAACCACGGCGTCCATCACGAGGCTCCCCGTCAATAGCGAGACTGGACCGCTCACGCTATACTTACCATCTCTCGAAGATGCCGGAAAATGGAGGAAGCGCCTTTGCTAAAGGAAAGGACAAGATGGGGTTCTTAAGGCGAGAAGAGAGGAATTCCGAAGAGAGATCACTCCAGCGTGAAGATAAAAGCCCCACATTCGGGACTCGCCTAGAATTATCTCTGGACAGCGAGGGGAGTTCAGCAGGATCAAGAAGAAAAGTTCCCCGAAACCTCAGCCGGCGGGGGAGGATTTGGAGGTTGTCATATCCAGGAAGGTGGATGCCCTTCTAGCAGAGAGGGGGATGGAAGCCGCAGTACCAAACGTAGCTGCATAGCATCGCCTTACTGCACTCGCATTCGTACTGAAAGATTCTTGAGAGGGTTCAAGCAGCCCCGTCTGTGCGAGTACTCCGGTGTGGGAGACCCCACGGCGCATGTTCATTATTTTCGCCAATGCATGGAGGTGGTTGATGTTACGGATGCAATGTTATGTAAGCTGTTTCCCACCACCTTGGTGGCGCCTACGACCCACTGGTTTGAGGGCCTTAAGTTGGCATCCATAACCAACTTTGACATGATGGCCAAAAGCTTCGCCTTGTACTTTGTCACGTGTATCCCGCCTAGCCGAACAGTCTAAGACCTGCAGATGGTTCAGCAGAGGTCGGATGAGTCCCTCGTCGACTTCGTGGAAAGATTCCAAAAGGTGGCTCTTGAGATCAGAGATTGCAACATTGCCATAGCCTTCGATGCACTGGCAAGGAACTATCGAAGCGCTGACTTGGTGAAGGACATTTCCACAGAGAGACCCACCACTCTGGCGATGCTGATGTAGAAGGCTAGAAAGTGGGTGCGTTGGGAAACCTACAAAAGGAACACCAAGCAAATGGAGGCTGCCGTAAGAGAGGAATGGGCAAAATGATGAGATTTCAAGAAGCGCGAGCCAGACCACCGATAGTCATACCACACTGAAAGACCAAAAAGGGAGATGGAATAATTCACTCCCTTCAATGCCAAGAGAAAGGAGGTTCTGATGTAGATCGAGATAAATGAGGAAGACATCAAATACCCCCCTAAAATGAGATACAAGGAGAAACTGGGAACTTACTGCGAGTTCCTTAAAAGCGAGGGCCATGACACAGAAGATTGTAGAGAGTTGGCCCGCTAGTTAAGCAAGAAGGCTGCTGATGGTCGGTTGAACCGCTTCCTCCAAAACCCGCTGAGGGATAGACAGTGAGATGAACGGGAGAAAAATCCATTCTAGGAGCAATGAGGTTATCAACCGCCTCGCCGAGATGCTGAGGCAGGCTATCAACTGCCTCACCACGATGCCGAACCAGGCTATCACCCACCCCGTTGTAATACCAAAGAGCCCCCGCCTAGGGGAGTGATACATGTGATTGCTGGGGGAACCACCTAGAAAAAGAGGAAAAGAGGGAACTCGTTTGATTACGATAATAAAAACAGAGGGAGCGAGACGTGCTACACCTTCACTCAGGAGAAGAAACCTTCACTACACAATGACACCCTAGTGATTGAAATGATGGTGGAGGGATACCAGGTGCACCGTACACTAGTGGATAGAGGTAGCTCGGTTAACGTGATGACCAGAAAAGTGTATGAGGCCATTGGAGGGAACCCCAATCACCTTACCATCCATCAAGCACCGTTGATTGAGGGCACGTCGTGCGCGTATGCGGTTCTACGAATTTATCTATTGCATTGGGAGATAGTGGCCCCAGGAGGAAGACGTGGGCCGAATTCCTTATCGTAGACATCCCCGTTGGCATACAACATAATCCTGGGACTCCCGCTCATTATCGGTTCTGAAGGTGTCATTAACCTTCGATACCTCATGATACAAATACCTACACACCAGGGAATAGCCACGGCCCACGAAAATCTACAAGCCGCTCAAGAAACATATTTGATATCCCTGAAGGCCGAGCCTTTATCTATGGAGGAGGAATCTGGTCAGGGGAAAGTCGTCGAACCTGCGGATGTAATGGTGGCGGTGAATTTGGAAGAAGGGAAAGAAGTTCGCATGTCTAAGGAACTGAAGGAGAAAACTAAAGAAGAAATCCTAACAGTATTGCGCGAAAAGGTCTAGGCTTTCGCATGGACCTCGGCGGACCTAAAAGGTGTTAGCCCTGAAGTTGCGGAACACAGGTTGAATGTCCTTCCCTAGGCGAAACCAGTCAAGTAAAAACGAACGAACCATGCCCCAGAGAGACAGAAAGCCATAGAGGAGGAGGTCTCTCACCTGCTTAAGGCCGGACACATCAAAGTAGTCCACTACCCTGATTGGATTGCTAATGTGGTACTAGTCAAGAAATCGAACGGTAAATTCCGCATGTACGTGGACTTCACGAACCTAAATAAGGCATGCTTGAAAGACAACTATCCTCTTCCCAACATTGACATGTTAGCAGATGCCACGGAGAGCTACGGCATTTACTCTATGTTGGACGCGGCGTCGGGCTATAATCAGATACCTATGGCCGAAGAAAACAAGGAAAAGAAGTTGTTCATCACACATGAAGGAATATATTACTATAACATCTTCCCCTTCGGCCTTGAAAATGCTGGGGCCACATATCAACGAATGGTGAACGAGATCTTCGGTGACATGATAGGGAAAGAAGTAGAACTGTATGTGGATGATAGGATTATCAAGAGCAAAGCTGAAGCAGAACACGCCGCAGACATAACCAAAGTTCTAGCCCTTTTGGAAAAATACAGGCTGAAGCTGAATCCGGAGAAATGTGCCTTCGGCTTAACGGGAGGGAAATTTTTGGGATATTTGGTCTCGCAAAGAGGAATAGAGGCTAACCCTGATAAGTTAAATGCGGTACTTCAACTCAAAGAACTCCAAAGCATCAAGGACATCCAGCACGATAAACTTAACGCCTTGGGCCGTTTCATTTCTTGCACGGCACGCCGATGCATCCCATTCTACAAAGCTTTGAAAACGAAAAAGTTCATATGGGGAGAAGACTACGCCAAAGCTCTTACCGAGATAAAAACCTTTTTAGTCTCCCCACCCCTGCTGAGTCACCCTATCACCGGTATGTCGCTGTTCCTTTATCTCAACACTTCAGAGGATGCGTTAGGAATGGTGCTCGTCAGAGAAGAGGGGGAGGATTAGTTCCTAGTTTATTATGGTAGCCGCGCTCTGAAAGGCGCCGAAGTTAAATATGGCCGAATGGAAAAGCTAGCATTCGCACTAGTGGTGTCTTCCCAGAAATGGCGCCACTACTTTCAAGGCCACACGATCATAGTATGAACCGACCTGCCGTTCAAGAAAACACTTCAGGGACTTGAGTCCTCAGGACGCCTCGCTGAGTGGTCCCTCAAACTTACAGAGTTCGACATCCGCTTCGAACCAAGGGCGGCCATGAAAGCGCATGTGTTAGCAGACTTTGTGCAGGAAGCTCCACCACAGAGATAACTATCAGAGGTGGTATGGGGCATGTTCATAGATGGTAGCTCCAACAGCACTGCAGCAGGCATTGGAATTTTCATTCAGGGTCCAAAGGGGATAGCAATTTGGCAAGCCACTAAGCTGGAGTTTAGGGCCTCCAACAACGTAGTAGAATACGAAGCACTGATCTTCGATCTAGAGATTATCAAGGCCATCAAACCCTACAACATCAGCATATTCAGCGATTCCGAACTAGTGGTCAAACAGTTCGACGGGGAATACAAAGCCAAAAGCGAGGCTATGTGGCAGTACCTCGGTCGAATTATCTCCCTCATCAAGGAGATGCTCGGCGAGGGTACCGAAATGTCAATTAAGCAGATTCCTAGAGCGCTGAACACCGAAGCAGATAGATTGGCAAAAGGGGCATCGAGCGAAGAACAGGAAATCTTGCTCCCCTGTGTCCCTTTGCGGATCAATACCCCCAGTGTACCAACGATAGACGTGTTGCAAATAGAATCGAAGGATGAATGGTTCACCCTCATTTGCAAATATTTGGAACATAACAAGGTACCGGTGGAGGAATGTGCAGCTCAAAGAATAGTACGGAAATCCTCCTGCTACGCGATGATCGGCGGATAGCTGTACCGGAAATCCATTAGCCATCCTTGGCTGAAGTGCGTAGGCCGCGTCAACGCAGATTACATATTATGCGAGGTTCACAAAGGCCTCCGCGGCACACATGAGAAAAAGAATGCGATGGTTTGAAGGGTCAAGCTACAAGGCTTCTACTGGCCAACAATGGAGCTAGAAGCTAAGAATCTGGTCCAATCTTACAAAGCCTGCCAAGACTTCGTAAAAACATCATCAGCATCGACCAGGCCTGAGATCAATAATTCAAGCCGTATGGCCCTTCGCTCTGCGGGGCGTGGATTTGGTGGGACCCTTACCAAGAGCGAAATAACAAAAACGTTGGGTCATTGTCGCTGGGATCACTTCACCAAGTGGGTTGAGGCCGAACCCTTGTCAGCCATTACTCCGAAGCAGGTCATCTCTTTCTTTAGCAAAAATATAATGTCACGTTTCGGCATCCCCCATACTATCATAGCGGATAATGGAACACAGTTCAATTGCCATGCGTTCAAATGTTTTTGCCAGCAACTCAAGATACGACTTCGCTTCTCCAGCGTTTCCCATCCCTAGACGAACGGCATAGCGGAAGTTACTAATCGAACCATCTTGGAAGGAATCAAAGCGAGAGTCCATGAAAATGGTTCGACGTGGCTGGAAGAACTCAACAATGTCCTTTGGTCCTACAGAACCACTCCCCGGACAACAACAGGCGAAACACCCTTCCTCCTCACATACGGAATGGAAGCAGTGGTCCCTGTTGACATCGGCACACCTAGTGCAAGGGTAGCAAATTACATTGAAGGGGCCTCAAACGATGACTTGCTGAGGCGCAACTTGGATTCGCTGGAGGAAAGGTGTGAGCAAGCCCTCATTTGCATGATAAAAATACAAACGACGCATCGCCCTCATACGCAACAAGAAGATCAAACCTCTCACTTTCCAGGAGGGCGAGTTAGTCCTTCTTAACACAAAGGACTCACAAGCAAGAGAAGGGCGAGGGAAGCTCGGTATCAAATAGGAGGGCATGTTCAAAGTGATAAAACGAATAGGGGGCAGCACGTACAAGTTATCCACTATTCGAGGAAAGGTCATACCGTACATGGAATGCAATCTCTCTCCGAAAGTTCTATCCAGGAGCATAATAACATTGCCTTATATATTTATTTAGAGATTATGTTCTGTAAACATTCAAGGCAATGGCAATACAATGTTCCGCAAATTTCTTCCTAAAGATATGTAGGCGAACACACTACAACAGCCCGAAGGGTCAGATCTCTAGCGATCCCCTCAACGCAGAATGGCCCGCAGGGTCAGATCCTAGATATCCCCTCGGCGCCCTCGCGCTTTGAAATTAAAGCGAGTTCAACAGCCAGAAGGGTCAGATCTTTAGTGATCCTCTCGGCGTAGAACGACCCGCAAGGTCAGATCCCTAGAGATCCCCTCAGCACCCTCGAGCTTTGAAATTAAAGCAAGTTCAACAGCCCGAAGAGTCAGATCTCTTACGATCCCCTCGGTGCAGAACGGCCCACAAGGTCAGATCCTTAGAGATCCCCTTGGCTGCCTTGCCCTTTGAAATTAAAGCAAGTTCAACAGGCAGCAGGGTCAGATCTCTAGCGATCCCCTCGACGCTGAACGGCCCACAGGGTCAGATCCCTAGAGATCCCCTCGGCACACTCACGCTTTGAAATGAAAGCAAGTTCAACAGCCCATAGGGTCAGATCGCTAGCGATCCCCTCGATGCCCTCGCGTTTTGAAATTAAAGCAAGTTCAACAGCCCGCAGGGTCCAATCCCCGAGATCCCCTCGGTGCTCTCACACTTTGAAAATAAAGCAAGATTAACAGCCTGAAGCATTAAATCATAAATCAACTAAGGTTGAAGGGATTTCTCACTTCGACAAATTCAATACATCATATACATTCAACAATACAATAACACAGCACGCAGATAACGAAAACCCAATAGCAAGCAAAGCCAATATCAGCAACAAAAGTTTCATTAACAAAATGTGTACAAACCCACAAGCCAGGCCTAATAGCTACCAAGGTTCAAAACACAACAAGAGTATCACAAAACAAAAAGGAAGAAGTGACAAGCTACGCTAATTCAGAGAAGAGAGGAGGCATGTCTAAACCGCATAATCTTCTTCTTCATCCAACCCTAGATAAATAGGCTCCAAAGGATCAACATCTAACAAATTATCAGCATAGTCCAATGGAGGCTCCTCATCATCAAAGGGAAGAGATCTCCAACTATCAAGACTGGATCTCCTCTTCATCTGTTGCCACGGAGGAGACGTTGGAATAAGAAGGTTCCGGCACAGGAGGTCCAAATATGCGCTCATCCTCCTCCCAGCGGCCAAGGGGTTCATCAGGCGGAGCTAGCTGGGCAAGATCATCAATATTCGCTCCGGGAAACTTATTGCGCACCACGCGGAGTAAGGCGGTGCGATAGCTGAGATGATCCTCTCGTCAATCCTCGCGGGTCTGCTTCACCTTCAGCTTATACTTAGCCTTATGACGTTCATATTTGTGTTGAAGGTCTCGCAGCGTCTCGGTGTTCCCCTCGGCGACAGTCCTCCACTATCCTAGCCCCTTCTCCGCACTCTCCAAATGTTAATTTAACAATGGAGATGAAGTCTTATTTAAACTCTCTTTTTACTATCAAAGATCTTGGACCAACAACATACTTTCTGGGAACTAAAGTTTATCAATAAAAGGAGGGGACTTTCATTACACATACGAAATACATTGATGATTTGATTGAAGATGCATGATTGTCTGATTGTCATTTAGTTTCTAGTCCCATTGATTGCAACAATGATTTATCAATAGCAGGAAGACCACTCAAAGATCTAGAAGTGTATAGAAGGCTTATAGGGAGGTTACTTTACTTGAACTTCACTCAGCCAAATATTTCAAATAATACTCAATAACTAAGGCAATTTATGTAGCAACAATGAAAGCATCACTTGCAGCCTACATTAAGAGTGCTTAAATATCTGCAAGGAACTAAGACATGTGGTATTTTCTATGCTACAAATTCTTCTCTTACCGTTTCAGGTTACAATTTTTAGACTGGGCAGGGTGCAAAATCAGCAAAAGACCCTTATAACTGGTTTTTGTCTATTTTTGGAAATGTTCTTAAGCTCATGGAAAACCAAAAAGCAGTCAACTATGAGTAGATCTTCAGCTGAAGCAGAGTACAGGAGCCTTGCAAGTACTTGCTGTGAAGTAAAGTGAATTACATACTAAAGGAATTGACAATCACAGTTCCTCTTCCAATTTCACTTCAATGTGACAGTCAAGTAGCTATAGCTATAGCTAGCTAAAAATCCAATTCTACACGAAAATATAAAGCATGTAGAGCTGGATTTGCATTTTGTAAGGGATCTAGTTGCAGATGGATTTATTGACATCACGCATGTTTCCACTAGGCTCCAATTTGCAGATTTGTTCACTAAAGGGAAAAGTTTCAATTTCATGGCACCATTTCCGTGGAAAATGAATATACTACCTATGTTAGCAATTTCAGCTCGAGTAGGCGTGTTATAGATCAAGCTGAAACTGATGATGTGGCTAGGCAACACCAACAATGTTGTACATCTACATACAACATAGCAATTCCCTAGTAACAAGTTTTTAATCGGTTACACTTATCTTAGCTTCTACGCAAAATCCAATTCTGCCAGCTCATTATTTTTTCTTTCTTGTATATAACAGAGCTTGTACTAGCATTGAATCTATATCTTCGTTTTCTAATCAATAATAAAGAAATCTCAAGCTTGTTCACGGCTTGTTTCATGTCTCTTCTCTTGCCACGTAAATTTCTATACTTTTCCCTTTCAAAATATCTGAAATCCTCAAATTCTCCACCCACACTACGTGTCGTCGCCGATGCCATTTTTATAATCATCGAAGCTGCTTCAAATCAAGCCTTTTACTTCTCCATTTTACAGGTTAGTTGATTATCTCAAAGAATTCACTTAAGGTTTGAAAAATTTAATTTAATAATTGCTTTAATGGTTCTTATGTGATTAAACTTAGAATTCAAATTAAGTACAAAACTGAAACTTTTAAATTGAAATTGATCATGGAATCAGCGTATGAAAAGTTACATAGGGCTTTAAAATTCTATAATTAATTACAAAATTAGGGGGTTTTTTGTGTGGACAATATGTATTGAAATTAAATTACAGATTATTTATTAACATTAATGAAAGTAGAAAGAATGATAGAAATACTCTAGAGGGGGGTGAATAGAGTATTGAAAGCTTTTCGCGAATGATCGTTGAAACAGATTGAGGAATAAAAAACGAGCTGTGAATGTCAAGGTCTTGAAACAGATTGTCAAGGCTTTGAAAAAGAAACAGTAAGAAAATAAATATAAATGCGTAAAGTAAATTGCACGAGTATTTAAGGAGTTCGACTTCTAATAAGTCTACTTCTCCACCCAGGGTCTCTCACCCAACCCAAGGATTTCAATGTTATTTTATTAATTCTACCTTTAGGGTCCTAGATACAACCTAGAAGAATTCCGTTACTTCTAATCCCGTAGCTAATCC
>CATIWQ010255549.1:0-27510 GCA_949673415.1 Euphorbia schlechtendalii | reverse complement strand
CTTATTATTACCATATAATTTACTTATAGATATATTCAATGTAACAAAATCGCATTTTATAGTTATCTTATAGTTAATTCAAATTGATGTAATTATGTTATATTTTTGCTATAGTTTACTTGTAATATGTCAAATTGATATTGTTATATTTATTTGTACTTAATTAAATGTATGTTTAAACTATGTAACAACTATAAAAGAACTATAAAATAAATATGTATCGGTAAAAAAAGTTTGGAAAAAGTATAGCATCATGGATCTTATTTTGAAGGGAAACATAAATATGAAAAAAATATTCTAAAACGGAATGTTGAAAAAATAAACAGTTTGTGAGATAAATAAAAATAAGAAATTAAATTTAAAAAAAAAAAGAGGAAAGTAAAAATGTAAATAAGAAACGTTTAAAAAATAAAACTTCCAAATAAATTGTTGGAAAGATACTAATCATGTAAATTTCCCCAAATTCTTCCCTCATGTATAAACATTTTTATAAAAGATGTTGGGCTTGTAATAACAGTATCATTAGAATGAAGAATATACCGTTATTGGGCTACTATATAGGGCAATGAAATTGGAAAATACAGAGATTTTCACAATTTATCAATTCTGGCCCCATATTCTTCTGTTTTGATAGACTTGATCCTTGTATGTCAATAATTTTTAAAAAAAATTGACAATTGGCTTACAACTCTGTTAGAGCTGTATCAATCAAACCGTTAAGGTGGTGTTTGTTAGGATAGGAAAGAAAAAGCATCAATACAATTATGCAAAAGTTAAAAGCATAAGATCAAGATACACAACTAAAAATAGAGGGGATGACACTGTAAATTGTGCCAAAAATTATGGTCAAGAATGATGATCGAACTATTATTATTTATAATAAAAAAAAACAGATGGCTTTTTCATTAAACATTAGGAACAAAACAATGAAAGCGATTTATATAAGTGAAGGATCAATATCCGAGCTAGTTTGAAGTTATTATGTTTAAAAAAAACACCTAGAAAAGTAAAGACAAAAGTTTGTATAACATTTCAACGGAGTCACTAGTGGCTAAACAACTATTTGTTTGACTGCAACAGAAGGCTTCTTGTGATATGAATAATCTCCAATCTCCTTGAGTTACCTTCACCTAATTAAATTGAATTGGATAATTTGATCCTGCATTGCGAACAAATTAATCTAAACAATAATGACAAAATAATTTCAACAAGTCACTAAAGTTCAAAACAAAAATTTAGTATCAGATAATTAAGAACATATATGTTTAACTCTTCATCAAGCTAAAGTCTCATCTCTAATTGCTGAATTTTCTCCGTTAAGCACTTGATATTCTCCATTCTCTACAGTTTGCGTAGTTTCTTGATTCTTGTCACTGTTGAAGAAGATATTGTTAAAAAACACAATTATTTCTTTATATATGACCCAAAAAAAATTAAATTCAATGTATATCGACCAACTCAAAATTAAACATACATCGTAGAATAGATTACGAGTCCAACTGTTACAACAGCAAAAGCAACAAAATATAACCAATCCACCTGCGAATAAAAAACCGTTAAATCGAGTTAGATAAATGTCAATCATCTGCTATAATTTTAGCTTACCCTAATTTTATTATTCTTACCTCCTGCTGGTAGAACATAATGCGGAAAACAACCGCCCACATATCGGCTGTGAGAATAGAGAGATTGAACATCGTCGCCCCGCTCAACTGTACACGCAAAAACAATAACCGCGCCAGCTGGATTTCGTTGTGTTATCATGTCAAAAATCGCAAATTTTTTATACCGAGTATAAATGTACCTTGAGAACAAAAGGCGCGAGATTATAGAACACAAAAAGCGACACTGTGTAGCCCCCGATAGCCAATACCTGAAACCAAAACAAATGTAAACGTCGCTTACGAAATTTTTTGTATAATCGAACATTCAGTTAGTGCTCACAATATCTGCGGACCACGAGACAGACTCGAGAGTCTTCACTTCGAGAATCGATCTAAAACAAAGTTACTGAATTTTATCCCACAAATTTTTTTACTCACACAAACTTCAAATTTATTTTTAAACAGATAAAAGGATACAATTGAACCAAGCTGACCAGCAGCCCGTAAAGCCCAATCATCGAAACCACTTCGACACGATCTTTCTTCTTAACACAAAATTCCTGCAGTTACGAACTTTTTTTTTAAAAAAAAAAATCGAAAATTGGAAGAGCAACAAATCTCATATGAGTTATGAGTGGGGCCTACCTCACCAACATTGCTGCAGGCAAAGAAAATAGTCCCAATAATGACAAGCGAATCACCTAACAGAGGCTTCGAACCACCTAAAACAGTTATTGCTTTAGACTGGAACCAATTTAACAACATAAACATAACCGGTAATAGTTATTGGCCCTTACCTGAGCCGCCCACCCCGGCGTCAGAGAGGAGGACTAAACCGAGGCCAAGGACACAAACGGCTGAGCCAAATAACTGCCATTTGGTATAGCGGGTGCCGAGGAAGAACCATGTTAGAACTATAGCCCATACTACTGTCCAGCAGTCCAATAATGTCACACTTGTAAGTGATGAGAATTGGTATGCCTCATTTACTGCATCACACATTCGGAGTTTTCAAGGTTTTTCTTAGCCGCTGGTTACTAACGGGAAAGATGACAAATTTTTGTGGATGTAATGAAATTTCATGTTTCCTATGTGGATTTAATGAGATATACAACATTTTCACTTTCCGCTCTACCAAGATGATTCTCCATTCTCATTTCTTAATCGCTTGAAAAATACAGAACTTTTGTTGATGAGAGATTTTGTTGAACTTACCGAAATAATTGCCTTGAACATCAACAAATCCCAAGAGAAGATACCAATACCAAGCAATCTGCAAACCGACTCCCATAAATTAATAAACAATCTCAAACACCCATTAAATAGCGAAATTGAGGAACAAAAATGAATAAAAAAAAAATACCCTTAATCTCTGGCGCCTGTAGAGTAGAATGCTTCCATAAACCAAAGCAAGAGCAAAGTAATTGAAGGAAGATTGAGTGATGGGTGCATTAACCCCTGGAATAAAATAAAAACCAGTAAGTAAATGAGGTTGAAACAGTAATTTAAAGACTAATTAAAAGGGTAAGTCATGTAATTAATAGTTTTATTAAGAGTAAGAAAATACCAAGATCAGCAACTAGTGAAGAAGTGAAGCTGCAGAGGGCAAGAGCAAAAGAAACCAACTGACCTAGTAAAAGCGAGTACACTATTCTAAGGCTAGCTTTATTTCTCCACCAACTCAAGCTTGTCAAGTCCATTTCTAGGCTACAAATGAGGCCAAGTTTTGATACGATAAATAGAGGGCCTAAGTACTCAACTAAATTTGATTTGGTGGGACTGGGGATGTGAGGTTCGAATCGCTTGAATTATGCGATACTTAATCATATTTTGTGTATGCTAATTAGTAATTAGAGATCTCAACTGCCATTCTTGTGCTTTGGCGGTTGGTAAGACTTCACGTTTGCCTTACTTTCCTACCGGTAAGCTTTATTCAAACTGTCTTACTTTATTGGAATTCGTATTCCTTTTCCATACCCTTTCCCATTATCACGCCATAGTTTCTGGATAGTTTGAATATTTCAATTTTCTATTTTTTTCTAAATTTGGAAGCTGACATATGATATTGAGATCATGAACTTGTGCATTTAAACAAGTAAGACTGTAAATGAATTAAGACATTCGTGAACAATTCGATGTTCGGCTTGTTAAAAGATCGAATCGATTTATAAATAAACAGTTTGTGAACATGATTTTTATGGCTCGAATTATAAATGAGCTGAACATGAACAAGCCAATTTTTGACTTGTTAACTCGTGAACAAACTCGATTAAATGTTCGCGAACAAGTTCATGAATTGGCTTGATAAACGTTTGTGAACTAGCTCGATTATTATCATTACATGTCAAAAATGAAAATTTCATAGAATTTAGAATAAAGTATAGCTAATATAAAACTAAACTAATACGACGAGCATATGTATTTATGGCCCAATTTAAATTATGTATTGAATCGTATTGACAATATTGTTGTTTATGAACAAAAATAAACGAGATCGTTCGTGAACCAAATTAGTGAACTGCTCACAAATATAATAAATTAAATTCTCGTGAACAGCTCACGTACAAAAGAATTCTTAAACAAACGAACACAAACGGAATTTTGAGCTCGAATTCTAGTTTGGCTCAGCTCGTGTTCGTTTACAAATTAAACAAACGAACACGAACATGCCCAAACTCAGCTCAACTCATATACAACCCTGTAAAGAAGTTCATGAAAATATCTGACATATTTGGTAGTTCATAATGGCATATGACTATTTTGGACAGGTTCATGGGTTGATCAATTCATAAAGTTCTTTCCATATTTTATTTTTGTAGCAAGATCTAATGAATCAATAAATAGCCGAACTTGTCCCGAAAACATATATTACCCATGAACTCTTAATTTTAAAAAAGTGCATTACTTTGCTCATTGAACGTCACATGTTGGGTCCTTATTAGATAGAAAATCAGAAAGATGATATATTTGAAAAGTCAAAATCAACCAACACTGATATGTGGTGTTCATGTTGCAAAGTGATGCATCTTTTAAAGGGTTAATCAATGGCATGAGTCAAATCATTTGAAACATTTATACCCCTCTTAAGTTCATCAATGAATTGTCATTTTTGCTGAATCTTTATGCATATGCGTATTTTGATTGCTTGCATGCCAATGGTAGAATATCGCAAGTAAACATCCCATCGCATCAGAGTTCAATAAAAATAAAAATAATGAAAGAAAAAGAAAAGAAAAGATGAGTCTATTGGATTGAAAGCCTGAAAAGGCAGTCCAGGTAAAAATTAAGACAAGATTTGACAGATTGAAAACCCCGTAATGGCGGTCTATGCAGAAATTAGAACCAAAGAAATACCAAATCCATCATCTCATCCTTGGAATGGCACAAGACATCATTTATCTCCTCCAGAACTCAGGATTAATGTCTTCTGGTTTCCCTTGCAATACTTCAGGCAAAAGGACTTCCAAGCTCTCATTACCAACTTCAAAGTGAGCATCGCCTACATAGTTCGGAATAAACTTCCAGATCCTCCTTAAACCATATCCAAGCTTTGAACTCGACTCTGAATCATCGAACCCATGATCATCACTTTAAGGAGTCATCGACAGTATGGCGATCATGAAATCGTCAACAAGATAAATCCTATGGGAACCCATGCACCAACACAAGAGAAGGCTCTTCAATGAATGAAGCCCACAACAACTTCAACAGAAGAACATACATCATGTGATAAATATTGTCCATGCATAAAATCATGCATACATTACATAAGCACATGTCATTTACAAGTAAAGACGATGTCAAACTAGGGCAATACCATCTCGGTAAATAAGAAACTCCACCTCCACTTGAGGAACCTACAAACATCAAGAAGGACGATGACCCACTCAAGCCTAAAGTAAATTCAAGCCTACTTAGGCCCTGTTCAAGCAACATTGCAGCATCACGATCACAAAAGCCTTCTAAAATAACAGAGCGATCTTCGGGACATCCATGAATTGTCATCAAACTCATTTCTTCATTATGTTTTAATTTTTTATTGAAGGGGTACAAATTTTTGCTTCGCATAAACTCAATCAAATAATTAAAATATGTGTCATAAAATGTATTAACATTATACTTTTCTCTAATTTGTCACATGAAGCAAGTCAACATCTTACCTAGGAAATTCAAAACATGACCGAAGAAAGAAACGATTATCTCAATGGGGTCACCTTTGAAATGGATTCAGGCATCCTGCTCTGGCAGCTCCAACGATAAAAACCAACCAAAGGTTAACTCACAAGGGGTACACAATGACTGCAATTAAAGAAAGAAACGGCTGACGACTACTAAAGGGACACCGCAGAAAGAAACGGTCGACCCGCTCCTAAGGGGCATCAACCACCAAGGGATTCCGAAGAAAGAAATGGATAATCCCGTGAGGACACGATGCCAGAAAGGAAAGCTCATGCCATCATCAATCGAGGACAAAGAAGTCACCAATCGCACCGATCAGGTATTTTCTCGATCCCTCCACTCATTTCATGTGATCATACTAGCCATAACCAGCAGTGATAACACGAGGGGCAGTTGTGAGCACTAGATTTTGTACCAGCTCGCACGTTCGATGATGATAGTTTTTCGGGATTTAATCCTTGAACCACATAATTTTCGACTGTCCGATGATCTTCAAATGGGAGCTCTCATTGTAAAAAATAAATATTTCGGGCCCTAAATAAATATTTAGAACCGTAAAAAATATTTAAAAGCCTTAAATGAAAACTTAAAGGCCTAAAATAATTTTAAAGATATAAATAAATGTTTACGGATTCGGAATAATTTAATTAAATTTTTTTAAAAGAAAAAATATTATATATATAAAAGAAAAAAAAGAGAAAATAATGAAATAAAAAGAAAAAGGAAATAAAAAGTAAAGGAATATGAAAAGAAAAATGAAATAAAAGGAATGAATGAAAAAAGAGAAAGGAAAAAAAAGAAATGAAAAAGAAATAATAATAAAGGAAAGAAATAAATATAGATGGGAAATAAAAATGGTACTTAAATTGTACCATAATATAGTCCAAATGCATAATTGGAGAGTGAGTTGGAAAAATTCCCCCTAGTAGGAAGGAGAGAAAAAATTTAACAAAAAAAAAACTTTCTTGATAAAAGGAGAGAAAATTGTCCTGGAAAAAATAATTTTTCTTGATGAAATAATTCAGGCTTTTTTACAACAATTTTTGTTCATCAATCTTTCAAAAATCTTTTAATATTTTCGGGTCTAAAACAAGTTTGGGTTTCGAATTTAATTTTTTTTTAAAATCAATTTCTTTCATTTTTTCTCAAAATTCATCAGATAATTTCGGACTAAAATAAATTTAGAGTCTGAGTCTGATTATTTTTAAGATAAATAAACCTTTCCTTTCACACTAATCAAACTAAAAAGAACGAGGAGCACTTCTAGAGATCAAGTGGATTTGTCGACGTGGATTCGCAACCAAGGAGTCAGCCTATGAGTTCTTAGAGCTGTTTTTTCATGTGTCTTATACTACGCTACTTATTTTCTTTTCTCCTAAATTCTGAGATGGACTCGATTTTCGTCATCGACCTAGGATTTATTTTATTCCTTTTATTGTTTAAATTTTATCTTATTAATTCTTATTTATTTATTTATTTAATTGTCATTTTTATTTATTATGTAGTTTTCTTTTATTATTTATCTTTTCTTTTAATTATTTAATTGTGGAGATTTCTCAAAATATATGTTAGAATATCCCCACGAAGGGAATTAAAATTATTCCCGGATAACAGACCTCATCTTTTGCCATGTAATCATTTTCATTAAATAAAAATGAGCAACCTACTTGTTAATAAAATGAATTATTTTCTTCCAAAATAAGAATTTTTTTAATTTCTGAGATTTTAATTAGGCCACATGAGCCTCCTCGAAATTAAATCAAGCATATGTGTAAATATTCATGTTGTGCTATATCTCATATGCTAACCTTTGTGGATGCAAGTAGATTAGGTTAGATATATGCCTAAGATTTTATTTTCCTTCAGGTATTGCAATTATTTTTTTTAAAATGTAATTAATAGATTAGGCAGGGGTTGCATCCCTCAAGGTTCTGTAATTTATTAATATATTTTTTCGCATATATTTACTGCACTATGTTTGTATTTATTGCTTTCCGCATGCACGATAAATCATATCATGAACACGAAAATGACATAAGTTCGAACATGCACAATTAAGAAATACGGTTTTTTGTAGATGTAATTTAATGTGACCCAACAAGAAGTAAGCAAATTATCTCGAACCCAAATCTCTGTGTCTTAGTGGGCCGTCCCCCCGGACGTTAAGCCTCGCATAACTTTAATTCCTGGAAGAGCTTATCCATGTGGCGACTCTACACTACGAGACAGTGATTTCGGGTTTTGACTAATCTAAATCGATTTTGTTTTCTCGATTAAACCTTTCGGGTCCGTGAATCGATATTTTATTTTCACAAAAATACCCCTGTGGACCGTGCCTCTCATTCAGCGTGCTCTCGGCCCATCGCCTCCTCGTCGTCCGCTCACAGCTTACATGTGGAATGACGGTTTGACTCAACAGGTTTTCATTCTAACTCAGTTAGGCCACAGATGGGTAAATTACCAATACGTCCATCAACCAAGAGTCCTTTTGAGAAAATGATTGGATAGTCTATTCTACCAAACATTCAATAATAGGTTCTATGTTCGGGCTCAGTCCAGCTCATCATTGAAGGGCAGTGGATCTTGGAGAAAACCAATAAAATCATCAACATAAATTAATCAGGATTAATTAATTAGTTTAATGCCTTTTACGACCTTTATTTTCAACTTTGTACTGATCATTCTATGCAGAATAACAAACAAATTTCAGCAACACTAACAACCAATAATTCAAACTGCAATATATCCTTGAAATGGACTGGCTATCTAGGCAATACTTCTTTGATTTGGCTCAAGATTTTTTTTGAGACATGAATTAAAGGAATTTGATAGATAGGCTAAATGCTCACTGGAAGAGATATTATATTAACCCAAGTTAGGTGGAAAGTAAATTCAAAAATGGAAAGGAGGGATGTGAAACACCTTGTGTTGGCTATGATGGATCTTGAATTGTGAAAACAGTTAAAGGAGATACAAACCTATTCTATAGTAAAGTCTTTTAATGAGACATTTCATGAGCAACATTATCAAGAAAGATTCTTGATCTATAAGGCATTTCAATCTCATAAGATGAATACTATAATCTCCATAAATACCGATGTATTAAGTATGGAGAAACTCTCCAAGAGTTTCATTCATAGTAATGTATTAGTATGAGACTTAGTAGTTATAACTATCTTGGTAATCCTAATTGAATCCTATAACCGACTCATCATGGCCCACATGCCATAGATGAGTATGACTGTGGTAAGCTACAACAGTTTCTTTAGCTAGCCAAGGGTTCGGTCAATAGGAATCAGCCAGAGTTGATGTTTGATGAATGTTTCAACATAAGGGCATAGATGAGACATTCATAGTCAAGGGTCTTATGACTAAACGAAAATTAAGTCTGTACTACGTCCAAAGGATATCAATATCAAATACAAGTATCTTGGAAACTATATAAGAACATGTCCTTAAATATTTAGGAGATTTCATGAAGAACATTAAATGTTCTTCATAAAGGTATTTATAATATAGATGTAATTGTCTCTCTTCAACATTTGTAGTAATAATTACTTGATGTCGTTCTAACATTGATAATGCACATGAACTTAAGATGAGAGATGGTTAGGATCCCAAGAGATGAATTCTTAAATCATAAATGGTGTTTTTGTAATAGCCATTAAGATTAAAGAATGTCACTTTAGGACATCTAATAAATTATTTTGATTCTAAAATAATGAAATTTCTGTATTCACTTAGAGTGATAACTTATTTCTATTTCAGTCCAAGTTGCTTCTAGATATTGAGTTATTCATTGATAATAAAATATAACTGATATATCTGAGAATTGTTATTCGTAAACTTAAAAGTTTAGAATAGTTCATCTTTGAGTCTATCAAAATGAATTCGATCTATGAGTCTATCAAAATGAATTCGATCTATAACATAAATATAAATTGGATAAGCATGAGATGTTTGATCCAGTCTATATCCAAAAGGTATTTAAGCTAAGTTAAGAAGAAGCACATGGATAAGTCTACACAGAAAGCCTAGAATCACTTGATTGATAATCACTTGACCATGTGAGTTCTTTTTATACTTGTTGAAATAACGTGGAAGCTATTCAACAAACTTGTAGACATAGCAAATAGCCTAGTAAGCTTGAGATGTAGTGAAATAATGTATAAGGCCTCAGTGTATATACTTGTTAACAAATTTGTTGAATGAGTAGCTAACATGATGGACTCAAAACACAGTGGGAGTGTATATAAGTTTGGAAGCGTGATAGTTGGAAAAAGGCATATTTCTTTGTTACTCTCAGGTATGAATTTCAATTAACATTGCTAATGAGATTAAATCCATGGACCTTGATTAAGTCAAGGACCCTGAGAATAAAGTAGAGAAATAAATAGGTTAAAATATGAAGGTTTCTTATTTAACCAATAAATCAATATATTTAATAATTTTGAGAGAGTCTGAGATGGACTCATAGCTCAGTCCTCCTAAAACACACCATTGTTATGGAGTATTAAAGGGGAGGAACATGGCCATGTTAGATATGGTACACTCAAATAGTTCATTTTGATCTCTTGAAAATCTTAAGGACATAATTCTTAATTACTGGTTAACTACATCACACTCTGACTGAGGGTATTGAAAGAGAACCATATGAAATATGGATAGGTTAAAGCCTAATGCATCTTTCACATGATTTTTTAAAAGGCGAAATCTAAATGAAATGTCTAACTTAAGATTGACAATCTATATCATAATATTGATGTTAGATTGGCACTAGAAAAATCAATTTAAGCCTATTTGTGAACTACCCATTGGAAACCAAAAGGGTATGCACCTACGATCTTGCCTAAACATGTTGTTTAAGACTTGCAAGGGTATTTTCTAAGAGATGTAATCTTTAAGAAAAGTGGTGGGAGCACGATTGAACTACCAAGTTTAAAGCAAATAAATTCCTGAAAGGAAAAGTCAAATTTACATTTAAACTTCATGCATTTAAAGCATGTAAAGTCATAATTGACCTAAAAAGGCATGATGGTTCACTTACAAACTTGAGGAACACGCTTTCCCAAGATTGGTGATGACTCTTATCATATAGCAAGAGTAAGATGCTTTGAAGCCGTTAGAAGGCTATTAAAAATCCTTAATTGGTTTAATGGTGTAAAAACCCAATAAAGCTGAAATGCAATCTATGGACCATAATTTAGTTGAAAACTAGATTATCTCACCTTTAGGTGTTAAGGTGATAGAATGCATTTAGAGTTTTCAAGTAGCAATTCAATAATGATTTTATGAACAATGTGTATGCGTGATGTTAATTAGACACATGGTCACGTTTCCAAATATTGTATTGAGATAGTATAGTTATGATTAGGTTAATTGGAAGTGGTTTACTAAAGTTTAGTGAATACTTTACAATGCAAGTTTTAAGAAAAACCTTAACATTTTGTCAGGATGCAGATCTACGTTGTTAGATTATATCCAAGAGAATGACCTTTGGGCAAAGCTGGCCTTACAGTAGAAGCTAGTAAGGCGTGCACTTAGGGTCTCATAAAAGTAAGGGACCTGATATTGTTTCTTAATATAAAAATAAGGCTTAATGCATCTACACCCCCCTGAACTTATCCAAAAAGGGCTGTTGCCACCCTGAACTTTGAAATGTGACAGATAGCCCCCTGTACTTGTCTAAAAGCATCACTTTACCCCATTTTGTTAACCTGGCTTATTTAAATGACCATCAAAATACATGCGCGTAAAGTATGTTGATGGAATAGAAAATTAATACAAAAAATCCATAACATTCATATTCTTACAATTCAAAATCCTTAATATTTGTTCTTCATCTCCTTCAAAACTTCATCTCTATTCTAAATTTTTCTTCAATTAACTATAATATTGTATCGATTCTTGACCCGTCATGTTCATCTTCTTGTTCTTGAAGCCAATATTTTTACAATGGGGTAAAGTGACACGTTTTAGACAAGTACAGGGGGCTATTTGTTATCTTTGAAAGTTCAGAGTGGCAACAGCCCTTTTTGAACAAGTTCAGGGGGTGTCGATGCATTAAGCCTAAAAATAATACCATATTTTTCCTTTGTTAAGAAAATATACTCTACATTGTTAATCAACTAATTAATAAGACATAATTATTATCATTAAATGTTAATTAACTAATTAATTAAGTTTAATTATTATCATTAAATTTTTTCCATAGTAAATTGTTGGTAAAAATTGAATGTATTTATCCTTCATTGTATAATTTTTCTTCATTAATTTTCTTATTTGCAATTTTAAGCCTTAACGATAACATAAATTTGTAACCACATATTTTTTTCAACATTTTCGGTTAGAGTCCCAAATTTTGTAAGACCGGCCCTGCCTTTGGGATGGAAATCTATAAAGTTAGATTTGATATAATCGGTTTATACCTAAAAACTAGATGTATTCTAGTTTTGTTAAGATTGCTGAAAGCTAAATTATGAGTTGAAAGTTATATACATTATATTTTTTTTAATTCTGCAACAGAAAGCACATAGTAGCATGTTGTGCTATAATGGGAGATGTTTGGACTAGGAAGTTCATAAGTAAGTTAGGATGGATGGATCCTAGAAAAACTTGATGTTTTTCTGTGACAAAATAGGGGCTAATGCACAAGCTAAAAAGACCCGGTCGCAAAGTTCAAACATATGTTTAGTATGTCATATGACATGTCATTACATGAGGTTGACACAGGAACAATGTCGTTGATTGTCTAACTAAAAGTCCATCGTGGATGGAGCTTAAGGTTAGGTCGGATTTATAAAGATTAAGGCAATAAATACTATGAACTAGTTCAAGTGTGAGATTGTTGGAATTGTTGATATGCCCTAGTTTTAAAGGCATTGGTTCATACAATGTCACATTATAAAGGTAATAATCTACTACATTTATATCTTGTGCTATAATATAAGTAGAGTATTCATTGATTGATAATCATAAATGTCCTAAGTCTATTTTAATCATTGGAATGAATGAAATGAAAGACTTGTATGTTGGATGATCTATGACGATGTAGTTGCCATATCACTTGGTAAAGTAGATCATGAACATGGGCACACGTTGGAAACATGGGACTAGACTGATCCACACATCAAAGTCACATGGTTGTATGTCATAGACATTTTGCTAAGTAGGTCTCAATTGTCCTTCGACTTGATTTCAACTTATTACAAGTACGGGTATGCTCAGTATATTTAATGACCACATTAGTAGTAGTGTTGAAGTGATAGGATTGCCATTTGATTTGATAAATCGAATTGAATCACCAACCACTTGATGAATAAATGTGATAAGGACATCCAATAAGTCATTGACTTATTTTATCATTTTATTCAAGATCAAGAAATACGATGAACTACATAAGGGGTTGACAAGTACCACGTCTCTTGTTCATCATATTTATGTCAGTTGACAAAGGACTTTGTGAGATAACTACTGGGTTCGGTATCTTTAATAGACTGTTATACTCTGTCCCAATTGGGGGCTGTAATGGTTTGCTAGAATTCGCTTACAGTCTATGGGTGAACCCTATTGTTAACATATAAACAGACCCAAAAGATTGTGTGCTTAGAACTACTGATCTGGGATACCTAGTATATGCTACAAGAATTGATGAAGAATTGCTTATTAATTAATTGACATGTCAAATCAATGTAGTTGAATAATCTATATAACTTAGTGGTATAATCTAATTTAATTTATATTATTCATTAAATTAAATTAAGTTGATTATATTGTATTTACATATGATACTTATTTAATTGATAATTAAATAAATTTATATGTTAAATAATTTAATTGAATAAAATTAATCATAAAGTATTGTGTATTAAAATTATTGATTAACTAGGTTTAATTAATTAAATTAATTTGCAATATGACAATTTATTTGATTAAATTGCGATCTTTATTTTGTCTATGGGTTAATTTGTAAATTATGAAAGTTGGCAATAAATTTGTTTAAGGAATTAAACTATGAGGTTTAATTGCTAAACTTAAAATTAATTGGGCCAAATTCATAATTAAATTAAACTTAACTCTAATCAACTAATTAGACTGTAAAATAAAAACCTAAATAATCCTATCTACATAAATCCGTGAGCAGCCTCTCAACAAGAAAAGAAAAATTATGTTTGGCATTATAATGAATTGACATCTGGGTTCAGTTTTCTCTCATCATTTTTCATCCATTCAACTAGCACCGGTCCCGGTTCAAGAGGAGTGCGTGCATGTTTTCGCTTAGGAGCTTTTTCTGTAGCTGTCTCTTGTAGAGACATTCCAAATAAGTTTTATTAGTGAAATAAATCCTATTGAAAACTTATCAATAGTTCTTCAAAAGATCCTACTCGAATTCGAGAAGATTTTAACCTGTAAATCCGCCAACGCGGTTATGCTTTTGATAACAACTCGCTTCATAATCTCTTATCATTTTTAATCTCATTTTGTGAAGGTGTAATTTGAACTACTGCATTGTTAGTCTGAAGCTTTTATTAAAGGCCTACGCAGAGATTCTAAATCGTTTGACTTGGTCAGTAACAAAATCATAGCAAAGCTTCGTTTAACATTTCTGTCCGGATTGTTCTTCCTTAGCGTTGGATTAAATAAAATAATTTATTGAAAAAAGAATTTATGATTTTCATTTCAACATGTCAATTTAATTGGGAGAATTGTATGAAGAGGCGAATTACAAACTAAAAATTACGGAAATGACGTGTTACAGCTTGGAGGTGAATCAGTTTATATCAAGCAAAGTACACACAAGCATTTACAAATTAGTAAATTGCCGAAATTGCATTAACAGCTGGTGGAACCGGTTATTAGGTTTTAACTTTCCAATTCACTGGTTTATTGATAGTTCAGCTATAACTTCGAAAATAATTCCTACTCAAGGAATTTCATTACGAGAAAGTCAAGTACAATATTTTTCGGGTAATTTAACTATATACCTAGGGATGTCAACGGGTCGGGTTCGGTACGGGTAGTGCAAACCTTATTCCGCATCCAATACTTTTCAGGTGCGGGTTCGGGTATTCCCCATTTAGTGTTTTTAGGATTTTTTCACACCCATTACGCACCCGCGTGAGTTTCTAAGGGTATCGAATAATCCCCGCCAAATGATAAAATTTCAAATAATGAAATTTTATATATAAAAACATTATTCATTTCCATATTATAATGTTAAACCGTAACTAGTGAAATATTCTTTATTTTAAGCACTCATTAGATAGGGAACAAATATTTCTTCAATGTCCAATCTTGATGTGACATGTTATATTACTTAATTAGAATTAGGTTATACTACTTAATTAGGAATAGAAGAAAATTGGTACTTACTAATTAAGATGGAATAATATTTTATTTATTTACTTAATTAGAATTAGGTTGGAATTAGGAGACGTAATTAATTAGATTCTGTATATATATATATGTATGTGTGTGTGTGTGTGTATATATATATATATATATATATATATATATATTTCGGGTATTTTAACGGGAGTTCGGGTATCCTCACGGATCGGGTATGGCTCTACCCAAATCCGCCACCTTTCCAACAGGGTGGTATAATTTTTTCCATTTCCATCCCCGCGAGTGAAAATTTTCGGATTTTTCCCCAAACCTATCGGTTCGAATGCAACGGGTTTCGGATAATCCTCGCCCTATTGACATCCCTATATATACCCAAAAAAATTTGATTTTATTGCTTTTATAACAATGAAGAATTATTGTTTAGTTTGTCATTTTATTAGATTCTTTTTTTTGTTTTTACCATTTTTTCATTGTATCTACTATATCTCTCTTATTTAATATGAATTTTGCAGCTTCAAACCTTCATATCTCACAAATTGTAGATTTTTTTTAATCGACGCTTTGAAATATTTTGTTCGTCTTAATTTTATCTTTAAAATGACATACACTTTAAATTTTTCGAAAAAATAAAAAATTTATCGCAATCTTATACATAGTATAATAGCTGTATAATAAAAATAATAATTTTTCATGAAGGCGTTATATAATGTATAAGAGTGGTATAATGTATTTTAAAAATAACTATATAGAATACATTATATCACTGTTATATCATATACAACGCCTTCATGAAAAAACAGTAAAAACGGGTATTATACAACTATTATATTATGTATAAGACTACGATAAATTATTTTTTTACTAGAAAGTGAATTTTGTTGTAAACATAACCACTATTATACCATCTATAAGAGCTTTCATATTAGCCTTGAGGTCTTCATGCCATGATTTTATGGGGAAATCAGTACTGTTATGAACATAAAGGGGAAAAAATCTATATAATTTCATTATACAACTTTATACCATGTGTGACGCTTTCATGAAAAAACAGCAAAAAGGGCATTATACCATAATTATACATTATATAAGATTGCAAAACATTATTTTATTTTTCGAAAAATTAAATTGTATTTCATTTTAAAAATAAAATTAAAATGAACAAAATATTTTAACGATTTGAAAAAATCAACGGTTTATGAGATATAAACATGTGAAATTGCAAAATTCAAAGTAAATAAGAAAGAGACTGTAATTACGAGGGTTGACAAAGTAAACTTGAAAAAGAGTAAATGGAAAAAATGTTTCAAGAAATAAAAAGATTATTATTATTGAGTTTTACAAAATTAAAAATTTATATAATCTAAATTTATGAAAAAATATGACAAATAAAAAAACAAACCATATTTTTAGACCCACAGAATTTTTATAGCCTTATCCCATTTTTTTGGCTGGATTGTCACACTTAATTTTTTTTATATAAAAACCTAGTTTTAGCACATCAAACCCAAAATCTTGTTTAATCAAACTTAATTTAAAAATAAATAATTAGTTCTGGCTCGGCGAACAATAATCTTATTTATGATATGTTTATATATAATATTAATGATTATTTTTATATTTTATCATATTAAAGTTTAAGATTTAGACATGTTTTTGTTTATTTTGTTTTTTTATTCAAATATTTGATAGTATTAAATTTTTAAAAAGTATTGATGTGTAATTGGTTGGGATTGAAAATGACAACGTAAGCTGAAATATTGAAGTAGGAATTTGAACCGGGTCTGAGTTGATGATGTTAAGAGGGCATATTAGATGGCAATCTTGACCGAAACCACCTATACGGACAGCTCTGTCATCTCCATTCTGACTCCTGATTAATGGAACCAATAAAAGTGGTAACAGTATTGTGATATTGTCAGCGCAGTTATATACTATTTTAAAGTTGTCATGTCAATACAAGGGAATAGGACATTATTCAAATATCATAGCAGAACATCAAAAAAAAAAAATCAGTATGGAAAAGCATATATTCTATTATTTGTAACTTTAAATTTTTAAATATAAAAATTTCTTTTTATATATTTCAATGTTATGCGTTAGTTTCTGGTTGGTTAATTTGATAAATATGTTTTATTTTCTCGAATAAAAAATTGACATGTAATATTGATAGGGTAAACTAATTCATTATTTTTACAAGTTTAGAGAAGTAAGTGATGTGAAAATTTAGAATGGTAAGCTATTTTCAACATTTCCAAGGGTGATAAATGGATTGGAAAAAGAAAAGTAACAAAATGTACATTCAAAAACGATATTTGCGAAAAAAAGATCCACGGATTCTTATATTTAACAGTAAAGTACTAAATTTTTTTTATAATCATCTAAAACATTTTATACGAGTTCTTACCAATTTTAAATTTTGAAACATCCCATACCTTGAAAATGCAAAACTATAACATCCACTTATGTATTTTTGAAACTAAAATCGATATTTATTCATTTAATGTCAAATACTACTCCCTCCGTTTACTAAATATTGTCGTTTTAACTAATTCACAGTTTTTAAGATAACAACTAATTGAATGAGATGATTTACTAGTTTACCCTTTCATAAAAGTCCTATTCAATTTTCAAGACTTTATTAATATGTCAATAAAAATAATTTGACATATAGTATTCTCTTATTATTGAAGATTAGAATACAATTATCTTGAAAGTTGAACAAATTAATAGGGGTAGGAATGGAAAACTTTAAAAAAAATACAAAATAACAATAAAAAAAAGACAACGAAATCTCTCTAAAACGACAATATTTAATAAACGGAGGAAGTACAATTTAACATTAACAATGTTTTCGATATATATTTTTTAACGATGACAGCAAAACTACAATTTTTGAACAGTGAATGCATGTACCATATCACGAAAATATCATCTAGAGTTTTCGAAAATCCTAACTGTTAATTCTACGCTATTGGATGGTCGACCAATGAAAACATGTACACCTAATGTTGTACATAATAAAATATAGCAATAAAATCAGAAAAATAATAAGATAGAAAAAAATCGGCAATGCCAGCTCAAGCCTTTGGAAAAAGAAGTAGGAGATACATCCCACATTTCCACTTGGTGGTCCAGTGCTCTAACTGTAGGGTTAGACAATTGACAAGGACTTGATGTCCTTCAAAGACGATCTTTCAGCCATCGAGTCTTCAAGGATCCTGCAAAACAAGTCTTCGATCGGAAGTGTTTCAGGCGAAGACCTTTCGACGATCTTGTCAGTGGTCAGGGAAAAGTGGTCTTAGTGAATTCTTAGAATGATCACTTACCTCTACAGTTGGAAACTTGTTATTTATAGGATTGTGTAGTGATGACATGTGGGACCCATCTGTAAGAGGTACACGCAAGCCGCTTGAGGGTCTTGTCCGCCTTCGGAGCATTAAATGATTCATCTCTGCCAGTCGGTAATGCATTTAATGCGGCAGAGGTGAGAGAAATGTCAGAGTTGGTATGGGTTCTGATGATGATATCTCAGCATAGCCGTGGTGGGTAACGCCGAATGTTATTTAATTTGTGATGCTATATCTCGGCGTGATGTTATGCTGATATGGTGTCGGCACGTAGTGGTGCCGAGGCATTCCTTTATTTAGTCCATATAATTTTTGGATCTTTTAATGGACCTTAAAATTTTAATACACCTTTATATCAAATATATTTCACTTAGCTTCCTTCAAAAAAAAAAAATATTTCACTTAGCTTGATCAGTCTGGAGCTCTGTTGATGAAGATAAAGTTGCAATTTTTGTTATCTGTCTTTTTCCTACTTTGCAATTGTTCTTCTCTTTAATTAATGACTTTGGATCGCTCATTATATAAAAAAATGATTTGACAGGTCAGTTGAAAATTGTAAAATCTATTTTCAAAAGCAATAATTTCTTTTGGGGAAATTTCAATTTTATCCCATGTTTGATTACTTCCAGATTTCCAAATAACCAAACATTGTGGCTACAGCAGGTATGTTTGTTTTTGGTAACCTTAAAAAAACAAGTTTTTCGGTTTGATTGTTTTATAAAAAGGATTTTGTGAATTTGTTTTGTAAAAAAATATTTGTGATTTCAAAATTTGCAAATCAAGAAAAAATATATTTTTTCATTAAACATAGTAATTCCTTTATTTCAAAATAACTGTAATTTTAATATATTAAAAAATTTTTAAAATAAATGTTATTTTTGGATTTCAATGCACAAATATTTTATCCATATTACCCTTATTCAATGCACATTGGAAATGATAAAAAGAATAAAATATCCAACAACTTTTAAATTAACAAAAGTTATAGAGATAAACAAGTATTTTTATTACTATAATTAATGTGATTTTGGTATTGACAAACAACATAAAAGTAACAGTTATTTTGAAATGGAGGGAGTATTATTTCAATTTGTATTTCAATAAATCTAACATCTTGTAGTTTAACAATATTATTTAAGAATTATTCAACAAAAATTGAGTAATTTTCAGAAATTATTCATTTTATCTTGATTTTTCAAAAGTTACCAATCACGTTTAATTGAAAAAAAAATATTTTTACTTCTAAAAATCTAAAAAATGTATCATTAAAGTGTATTATATTATTATTATTATTAATTATGCTGCAAAATTCAATTCAAAATAAATAAGATTACTAATTTTTTTAACGTATTTTCAAATTGAAAATAATGTTTTTGTTAACTTTTGAAACTACAAACACCCTTTTGAACAAAAAAATTCGCAATGCCCTTTTTGCAAAACAGTTAAACCACAAAAGCATGTTTTTAAAGTTTACCCTCTATTTTTCTAGAAAAAAAATTTAATAGAATATAATTTTTGGCTAAAATGATCTTTAGAAGGTGGAGGTGAGAAACTATTCAAAACAATAATAGCATAGCTTTTATGTAGATTACACCTTCATATAATAAATGGATAGTAAACTAATTCCGCAGGATGTAGCTGACAAAGAAAGAAAGATAACCGCCTCCAAGCTCAGATTCATATTAGAGAAGTATTATAATTAATATTGTTCGAGACTTATCATGTATTTCTATAAATATTTTTAATAAGAGTTCTCGATTTTTATCCCATATATTTAATATGTAAATGTTGTTATCTTAATTACATCTTATAGTTGCTTTAAGAAATGTTTTTATTATAAATGCATATTAATTTATGATAATAACAAAGAATATATAGGTACAAATAGGCCGAATCCTATCATCAGCCTCACTATCAAAACCGACCCCTTCCAAAACCGTCTCAAATGCTTGATAAGGAATAAGCCACGTCGTTTGAATGGTAAGAGCCCTCGGTTGTGTCAAGATGACGTAAGAAGAAGCAGAACAACGTCACAAACCCCAGGGGACCGTTAGAGTCATATGCTTGGAGGAGAAAATATCACGTCATTAGCACCTTCCCCTAGTATGTATGGCAGGTTTCCCATTGGACACGCACCTCTTGTGGCATGCGACCAACCAACAAAGAGCAGATAGGTGGGTCCCACTCATCACCTGTGCAATAAAATCCTATATAAACCTCACTGTTTTTCACATTCAGACATCTCATTCTCAACACTTGTTCTTGTTACTCTCTTTTATTCTATTCTTGAGACTGACTTAATCGTCAGAGTGCTAACACCTGATTTCCGGTAAAAAATTGTTTTGTAGGTGAACGGAATCCTAACATCAATTTAAAAGCTATGATATGATGTAAATAATTGACAGCTTCCAATTTTAAGATAAATAAGATTGGTTTTTATCATGGTAACTAAAAAAGTATAAAATTACTGCTAAAGAAAAGAAAGTATAAAATTTGAATATGGAAAATCAGGGAAGGAAATACGGGAATTATGATTTGCAAGTGTTTGCCACATGTGGTACAACATTTTGACTAGTTAAATGTTTAATAGTTACTAAATTGCTAATATTATAAGAAAGGAAGAGTAGTGCAAGAAAAAGAGGAGGAAATTAAGCAAATGAAGGAACATCAAATCATGGAAATGGTGGGAGTCTACCAATGCCTAATTTTAGTTCAAACTTTAATTTGAACCTCATTTTGTTATTGGCCCAACAAAATATACCATGCACATGTGCTGCCTTATTTTTGTCATTTTTTGACTGCCCTTCCAACAACCTAACCATTAATCCCACCCCCTATGCCTATAACTTCATAGTATTAAACACTACTACAGTCAAATATGATTGACATTAGTTTAGTTATAATTATTCAGGTAATGGTTGGGGAAAATCCAACAGTCTTTTCAAAATTTTCATTTCCTAAACTCAATTTTACAGGATTTACGATGATTTTTTCTTCGTCTTTATTTCCAATTTTACATTCTCCAATATATTTACAACAATAAATAAAAACTATACATAGAATAAAACATAAAATTAAATTACTATCCCCATTTATATCCCTTATTTTCTCAAAACAGCTAGAATAATTATTTTACTTTGTAACCAATCACTAAAAAATTTTATTCTATAAATGTTCTCTTATAGAATCATTTGACCAAATAATTTAAACTTATATGTAAGAGCAAATTGTAATTCTTATATAATTTTAGGCACTCCTTACACACGGGAGCTCCTTAGAGAATTGAAGTGGGTACATAATTGTCATAAGTTGTATATATATTGTTGTTATAAAACTGTGATTAAGATAAATATTTCTTGTGTCAATAATATACACACACATGACAACAAACTTTTCTATTGTTGAAAATAATATTTTATTATGATAAGTGCATATATACATACATACATACACACACACATATATACATACATACATACATACATACATACATACATACATATATGTGTGTGTATGTAGACCTAGGCTATGATGACTTTGTTTCATCATTGATTTAATGATAATAAGAGGTAAAGTAATGGAGACTTTGTTTTTAATAAAATCACCATAGAATCTGCCATCACACACACACATAGATTTGTAGATATGTATGTATGTATGTATGTGTATAAAAGTAGCTAATGAAGTTAGCCGAGAAATTATATATATTATTTAGGAAAAGAAAGATAGAATATATTCATAAACTTTGTCGAAATATGGCAAAAATGTTTGCACTCGAACTTGGTCAATAATCAGTAGGTTTTCGTAAGTAAGACAACCAAATAGTAGGTTTTTGATAATGATGCAAACTTATAACTAAAAATGTCTAATCTATAAATATATAAATAATATTCATACCACTACAGTACTTTATCTTAGGTTTTATACTGTTGTCATTAGATTATCAAACCCTTTTTTATGAAATATACTGTTCATGACCCAAATTCATTTTGCAATTAATTATGCCTAATTTTATTCATGAGCTACTAAAAAAGAAAATAAACATAAAAGAATTAATTTTTTATTTTTGATTTATTTCCAATAAATAAAATGGCGAATCATAAGCAAATAAATAAAAGAAACTCCACTGGATCTTACAAAACATGAACCTCAATTGGAAGATTCGTAGCTGCAAAATTCAGTATCTTGTCAATACAATGAGCTAACGATGTGTGGACATGGTTGACTCTCCACCAGAATAAATCCTTACTACATTAATGTTCATCACTAATTTTAAGTTAAATGCATTTATTGGCCCTAGTTTACAGATAACTTAAAAAAAATGCATCAGTTTGCCCTGGCACATGCCCGTTTCTAGATGGGAAGAGAAAATTATGAAATTTTAAAAAAATCAAATCAACAAAAAACGAACGTGTGATATTGATTAATTGAGGGATAAACTGGTTCAGTTTTAACAACTTTAAAGAGAAGGTGACATATGAATTTTATGCCAACTTAGGAGGTAAAATATAGGCCGATTAACTTTTAATCTTGCACCCAAGGTTGAAAGCAGAACTTGATTAGCAGACAGACCTGTTTGGTTTATCTGCTAATGCTATTTGCTGAGCAGATGATTTTGTTATTGTAAATTATCAAGACGGATTCCTCAGTAAGCAAATGAGCCTGTTCGGAATAATGTGTTGAAATAGTATCACATTATCTACGTATCCGTGACGAAATGTCCATCTACATGAATTTCAAGGAAGAGTGAAGACTGCAGAGACCATCTATTCATGTTAAAAACGTAGAGATATACAACCAGTTCACTTACGTTACATAAAACCTTTGATTTAAACTTTTTCGACAAGTAAACATAAAAAGCCTGCAAAATCACACACTTTAAATATAAATATCTGTTTTGCCTCATCCTGCTGCCGCCGCATTAATCTTCAAACAGCAAACAGCTTGACAACCTGGGCAATGTTGGCACGGCAGAGAGGGCAGCCCCATTTCTTGGCTTTTACCTCATTCAGACATGACATGCAACCCGCCATGTGCCCACACGGTATACAAGCCCCTTCCACTCGAGCATCCAAGCATATCACACAACATGCCGATTCTCTATCTGCCAACTTCTCCTCAGCTGGTTGGGAAGTCAGATCGATTGATGGATACTGAACCGGCCCTTCATCTATGATCTCGTCAACGACTAGCAGTGCTGATGGGGCTAATTCTGGTGCTTCAGTTAAGTAAGATTGGATGGAGGCATTAATCGCCGTTGCCGATTCTAATGCTTCAGCAGGAGGTGCTGTTGCTTCTGCTTGACCTTCTAAAGTCTCCACAAAGGCTGGCCGTGTAACCTACAACATTCCAAAATTCGAGTTATTTTCTAGTTGTTAACTAAGGAATTAATGCTGAATCTTCATTTTAAAAGATAAAAACATCTATGCTAACAATATAATTGTAAGATAGTGTGGAAGGAGAATTTATGTAAGAGCTTTAATCGAATTAATGACAGAGGATTTCGAAATGGCCACCCCTTGTATAACTACGGCAGCCTATGGCCTGATGGCGATTATGAGCGATATAGTGTCGGTTAGCAAATAGTAGAACCTTCAATTTTATTGTTAACATCTTGCATCAGAAGTACTTTTGAGAAGAAAGCATAACACATAAATGGATAAGAACCTGTGGAATTCCTTTGCACGCATCACAGAACGATTGAAACTGCTGCTGGTCGCCTTCATTTTCTGGAGCGAGTATAATTCGTGTTTCTGCAATTAGTGATTTCAAATCAGGTATTCCAACAACTAGAAAATAACAACAAATTATACTAAAAAAAAGATCACAGCATTTGATTCTTTTTTCGAAGCAACATTTCAAATTGGAGACAGAAACACAGTGACGGTACAACACATCCCATATGTAAGAAATTGTTTACCTAGAGCTTATGGTAATTTAAGAACTATAATACTTACGACCACCTGTTTGAGGCCTATGCCTCGCTCTTCTCCGCCTCCTTCCTCTTTGAACTATGCAAAAGAAATGAATGCTATATTAATTCCAAGACCGAAATTATTCTATAGAAGCGGATATGACATAATTACAAGAAAAGCCGTTTGAGCTTGAAGAAATTACTCGTAGATCGGACATCAATGATCACTGAAGGATCAGAATGGTGTAACACTGGATCCTCCAGATTAGCTTTCCACAATGCAATCACAGTACGCGGTTGGGCATCCTACTCGTTGTCAACCGAAGATAAGTAACTTACAACAATATTTCTGACTTAAATACAACCAATCAATTAGACTCAAGAACTTTGTTTAGTGTTCATTGATAAAACCATTAATAATATCACTAATCACGCAACTCAGCTTTAATTCGTTACTTCAACGATGAAATATAGTTGCACACCTGTGGATTATGATATATGGCAATCTCCCGCTTGAAAGGCTTATTGTTGTTACGCGAACCAGTCGGTAAAACAGCAACCCATCTGCAAGTTTGTAGAATAGCAGCGGATCAATATCTGAACTGCCTCAGCGTGACAAACCTTCGTTTACTGGTTAGTAAGAATATGCATTCTGAATTTCTCAACAAAAATGAATAAAAAAAGTAAAATAAAAGAAGCTAATGAGACAGCACATACACATTTCTTGAAAGAAATGGTGGAGCCACTACTTCTAGAAATCCTGGCCCATAGAACTCGCGCATCCAACCAGAGAATAAACATATATGATTCTGCAAAAGTATCAAATGGAAATCTGACTTTGAGTTCAGCTTTTCATATAGAGAAAAATAAATGGAAAAGTCTCCGTATTGCTATGCATACCACATTAAGTATCATGACATGAATACCTCAATTGTACGCACGACATTACTGTGCCCTTTAGCTCTGGCAACTTCAACAGGGGTTTGGAAATCATCGTTCTTGATTAACGAGTTCGCTGAAAATGCCGGATTATATAGGTTATAGCAATGCTGATAGAAATAAGAATTATAACATATAAAATGCAGAAAGAATAGCCATTATAATATACACAAATCTACTCTAACGCCAAGTTTTCGTAATCGACAAAAACAAGCCATACAACTACTCACCTCCATGAGAAAGAAGTAACTTAACAGTATTATCAACGCCTCTTCTTGCTGCATGATGTAAAGGAGTTCCCCCATTTCGACCTGCAGTTCAATGAAGAACAATCAATTGATAAACAACAGAGCTCCGTCTAGCTTGTTATATTGTGCTTACAAATTACAATAGCAGTCCAGGTAGCAAGAAAATGAAAGGGAATGTGAACTGAAACAGACACGTGAAACACTACAAATAAAGCGGTTTCTGAATCGGAAATCAAACAACGTGTTTAAGAGTTTCTGCTGAATTCAATCAAATTTTTGTTATATACTCCAAATAAGCTAACTCAGAGCTAAATCGAAAGGGGTAAGAGCAACATACGAATCAGATTTGTACAATATAGAAGCAGAGTAACAACAAACCAGGCCGGCAAGCATCAATATTAGCACCGAGCTCAATCAAAGTTTTAGTCAAATTGTAGAGCTCTGGATTCAGGCAAGCTAACATCAATGGAGTTTTTCCTTCTTTATCAGTCCACTGCATGGACAACAAAATTAGACAGAAAAAGTTAGTCAACTTTCAATCTTCAATTACAAATACAAAAAAGCAAAACCCTCAAACAATCGTGAAATATTTCAAGGATTGGGCACCTCAAGTCCAGCGCCTTCCTGGAAAAGATTTTTGATTCCTTCCGTGTTCCCACAAGCCACTTGCTCGTACAGCAATTCGTCTTTCGATTGCTGTAGCCCCATATTTTCTTTGTTTTCCTCTGAAACAATTGTGTTATTTTTATTGTAGGAAAAAATGCAGATGGATGCTTTCCCGGGAAAATTCGAGTAATTTTCCCACGAAAATGAAATTAAAGCAATGTAGTTGTCTAACAGTTAGGAATATAATAAAGTGAAATAGTAATTATGGGTTTGAATTCGGGATGAAAAACAGTTGAGCGGATAGAGAGTGACGAGGTGGGGCTACAAACTCTTTATTAATGACCTAAACAACTCGTAAGCTCGCTCACTCACTCTCTCACCGAGTCATGGGAACGCTTCAACTCATGAACAACGATGGTAAATCGTGTTACTTTAGCTAGTGTTTTGAATTTTCAATTTTTTTATGCGAGATATCATATTTATGGCCAGACCGTTTCCTCTGGTTCGTTGCAATAGTCAAATGATTGCTTCTGTTTGCAAAAAGAAAAGAAAAGAAAATGTAATCTTTCACTTTGTAGAGCTGCAAGCAACGAACTCAATTCTCATTCTTTCACTTTTATAAATATTACTTTTTTTTTTTTTTGAAAAATTAAATATTACTTGTCTGTCAACTATACATGATTATGTATGAACTCTATAAAAATAGATAGAATGCAAACACTCAATCATCAGCTAGCTACCAATAGCAATGCCATTTTCTAGTTCTAGGCAAAATGAAATCCGAATTGATAATAAATTATATAAGGCAGCGCCGGAAGGAATAACTATTCCGTGATTTCTATGATAATTAGGAAGAGTTATTCCCTCCAAAATTATCATATTTGATGTTTTTTCATTCATTTTTTATTATATTATATTCTATTTCATTACGAGAATCAAATAAGTCAGTACCGTTTCAGTCAGTACTTTGTGGAGGTGCAAGCAAAGAACTCAATTTTCACATTTTTTTCCTTCTCTTTTAGTTCTTTTGTAAATCAATCTTTTACTTTTGCAGTGCAGCAACTTCAAGAAACGAACTCGGTTCTTATTCTTTCTAATACTATTACCAATAATGAAAGTAGAAAGAATGATAGAAATACTCTAGAGGGGGTGAATAGAGTATTGAATACTTTTCGCGATAGAACGTTGAAACAGTTTGCGGAATGTAATATGAGCTGTGAACGTCAAGGCCTTGAGATAAGCAGTCAAGGTCTTGAAACAGATTGTCAAGGCCTTGAAATATAAACAGTAAACAAATGAATATAAATGCGTAAAGTAAATTGCAC